>JAFIDM010014012.1:70903238-70913654 GCA_023159025.1 Thereuonema tuberculata
TGAAACTTACAAAGGAAAATGGATGATAATGATAATAATTTTTCTTTCAAACTATTTTCCCGAATTCTACGAGGTTCACAATAATGTTAACGTGGGTGACACCATGAAAAATACACCAAAAAATTTCCTGAACTTTTAGGATTTGCAAAGATAGGAAAATCGTGAGTAGTTAATTATACTAACTATTTTGCTCGATTTTTGTTTTTTTAAATAAAAATAATTTCAGCATTATTGTTTTTTTTAATCTGAATGATCCAAACAATTTTAAAGAATTCTCACTCAAAATGTATAGAGAGAGTTATTTTTTTGGATCGCAAAGCAAAGAACACAGAATTGCGGAAATACAATCCGGAATAGACCAGTGAGTACCGGATGGAAAGAACAAATGGGGCTGTCCGAGTTGGCTTTTGTTCTTCAGTATCATATTTCAGTTTCATCTGTATCGAGTAGGTTTTTTTTTGTTTGTTTGTTTTTTTCTAAATACATCTATATATTTTTATCTAACTTTTTAATCCTCTTCTACTAATATAATAATTCACCAGAAAAGAACAGCAGCAACAAAAGGGGTTTTTCTTAAGATTAAAAAAAAAAAAAACTATCTTCCTGTGATAGGTGATCTATCTTCCAGTGGTAGCTCTAATATCCGATCTATTTTCTTAGCTCTAAAATTTATAATCAACTTTAATAATAATAATAAAAAGGTATATAAAACAATAAGCGGTTGGTGAAGCGTGTATCCGTCGTGACGTTGTTTTATTCGTTCGTTTGATCGAGTCTTTCAGTTTTCGCAGATAATTTTGGTGTTGTTCGTTTTTCGTGGAAGGGGGATCTCTAACTGTCATCAGTCTCTTCTCTGAACATTTGTAAATGATCATAAAATGGGTGCTTTTCAAAGAACTATCCATTTTATTTTCTTGTTTAGAAATTAAAGCTCAAAGCATAATTGCAGTATTTTTCTATTAGGAGAATTTCGGGTTTTGTTTTTTTAGAATACATGAATTTATGATTCTGTATTTTTTTTTTAAATTTTTAAAAAATTTTTTAGCATTTCGGAAAGAAGTTTTATTTGTTAAGAAAAAAAAAGTATTTTTTCTTAATTAAGCTTAAATTTATTTACACAAGTAAGACATTTTAAATATTACTTCCCTGAAACATTTTTAATGAAGGCATATTTTTAAAAATAAATGATATTGCAATGACTTTGCCTATTTTAAAATCCAAAAAAATGTAATGAACCTTCTGAAGCCTTTTGTGTGGGCTGAAGATAACTTAATTCGTGTGTTCTTTCATAATTGTGTCTGTAAAAGTTTTGGTTAAGTTTTGACTTTTGCATCGTGTGAAGACGTCATAAGATGCATCTAAAAAAAAAATGTGTTTGTAAGATTTAACTGATTGTTATGGACGAACTTAAAAAAATCAATAAAAGATCATAAGCAAATTTCATCAAAATATGATTAGGAACTGGAATATTTCAAAAAAACAGAAAGCATCGAAATTAATTAATAGTTCGTGAAAGAAACCATTTTGGTTAAAGCTTTAGGATCTAAATTGGCGATCCTTCACGAAGGAGATAGTTTGGTTAGCAGTGTAATCCAATAGTTCCCTAAGTATTCACTCTCTACGTCTTCTTTGATCAAGCTATGCACTCCCTAGTTAACTGTTTAAAATTTTTCAATTATTTATTAATTTTGTTTTTTCTTCCTTGATTTCTTGAAGTTTTCTTAGAGTCCAGCTTTCTGTGAATGTTACTTTGGGAACCATTGGTTGACCTTGGTTAATGTTCTCCTTCGTAGTAAAGACAATGTTTACAGGTGCTGACTGATGATAGTTAGTTGATTATCTGTTGTTAGTTTGTATTAATTTTGAACTTGTTTAACTATGGCTGATTCTTCTCATGTCTTGTATCTGTATTTTGACACGTAGAAGCTTTTTGGAAATGCTGTTTTTTAAATGTAGAATCAGTGCTAGAAGTTCAGACGAAAGCCGGCAATTCTTCTGATCAAACAGTCTTACGTTTTGTAAAATCATTTCCTTCGAAAAACAATACATACTGATTTGGTTGGAAATCAAAAAGGGTAGCTAAGAGATTCCGCACATTGTATTCCACTTCCAAAAGAACAGCAATTGAAGTTTTTGTTTAGTTTGATTTCGTAATTGGACGACTGTCCTGTGAAAATCAGAATCCCTTCGAAAATTTCTTGAAAAAACAAAAAACAGAACAAAGGATTCAGAATACGTGAATGCCGGAACATGGTGAAATCCTGGAATATTTGAAAATATCCTCACAGAATTACTGCCGCTTTAACTTCTCTATTTGGCAGCGTCCTTAAATTGAAGGAATTGTTGTTGCCTATGACGTATGACTCGCTTAAATGGCGATCTGTGTCAAAGTTCTAAACAGACGTCAATAATTGAAAATCAAAAAATAATATGGCTCCTACAAAACCAAAAATAGATAAAAACAAAGTAAATATTTGATGTTCATGAAACGACTATCTTAAGTAAAGATCACCTTGTGAGTGTGAAAACAACAAAATTGCTGCATCATTTTGGGGGTAGAGGTCTAATTATATAAATATTTAAGATAATTAATCAACAAACGAAAGCCTAGCAAAGTTTTAAAAGTAAGGCATCATTATAACATTCACAATCTTTGAAAACAATATAGAAAAGAAAATAATTCCTTTAATCATTAGGATTTCTGGGGGAACGGAGAACGTTACTTGAAAATGAATTTGTGAAAAACTTTCAACAAGAAGATCTATAAAATCATGTTAATATAGGATTCAGAAAACCTGGCGCCATTTCGACTTAGGGATTCTGATCGTTTTGTTTGTCGTGTTTTATCTTAAACGAAGAAATTTTGGAGTAGGAAGGTTATCTTTAAATATTGGTTATTTTAAAAGCGGACGAAAGCTCCTATATTTTCGAAGCGTCTGAATTAGTTGTAGATGAAGTATCCTGTTAGTATTAGTGTCCAATCCTCTGAAACTGCCATTCCATATGCAGCTATTAACAGACTTCAAATGGTATCTTCAAGCACCGGCTAGAGAATTTTAAAATCAAAGTTTTTAGCAAATAGTTATTGTACCGTTTAAAAAAAATTAATGAAAAGAGATCTATTGCTTTTGAATTTAGTATTTTTGAGATAATTGTAAAGTCTTACGCTTATTCATGGATGAATGCTTGTTGCCGTGGTAAAAAAAAAAATATGTATAAATATATATTGCAAATTCCTGTACAGCTTTGGATCAAAATACAAAGCCCATTATATTGCAATAATTAAGTGCTTTTGAAGGGGCTGGTTTGCTATTTTGATCCAAGCCTGTATGTTAACATTTATATAAATAAATATTCTTTACATATCTATATTTTTCTTCTTGTAACTGTACATGTTATTAACCAGTTTTAGAAAAAGGGGGAAAAAAGCAGTTATGAAAGAATAATGGGTTTTCGAATGTACATCTTTACTGTTAGGGGTAAAACCCGAAATCAGTTAAACTGGTCTTTGCTAGTCATATAAGATTCTAGTCCGACGTGCAGAGCAAATTTAGACCCAAGGGCAGGGGTCGGCAACCTTTTCTTGCCAAAAGCAGCAAGCCAAACTAACAAACAAAATACCTGCTCGTATCAGCGAACCAAACGCGAATGGCAGGGTGTTATTCAGGAGTCACAGGTTGTCAATCCCTGCCCTAGGAGGAGACATAGGGTTTAGGCAAACGGGATATCTATTTTGATAAAAAAGATTTAAATATGTATTTGCGTTTAATAAATTATCTTTTTCAACGGACTATTAAAGGAAATGAAACTGAAGGAAGAAAAATTAATGAAGAAAATTTGCTCTGCACTCGTATGTCACAACTTCGAAGGTAGTAGCCGACTTACAATGTGCTGAGAAACTGTTTGACAATCAGTCAACTTTGTAGGATATTCATTGGCCAAACGTTCAAGAAACTGAAATTGCATCAAATTCATTGAACGACCCCAGAAATGTTTCTTAGAAAAGAAATTTTCCAATAACGTCTTCGTATAACCTTAGGCAAATTAACAGTATTTATAAAGAACTACTATCAGCACAGTCCGGTTTTATAATAAGTTATTAGATATCGATTTGGATGATACATTTTCCGTTTTTGTCACAAACCTAACCTTCCCCTCTCTTTTACCAAAACAAAGTTGACTTAGACGTTTTTACTTTTCCATCTCGTATATCGTTATTTGCTTCCAAACAACAGATGTCTTGAGAACAAAGGCAGATACGGAATTCAGTCTCCTATTGTTTATAGTAGAGACTACAATACTACTGTAGGGATAAAAAATATTGCCACGTATTAAAAGTACACGAAGTATCCTGAATATTATGTAGTACAGGCGACCCCCGAACAACACGGTACTTGAAGAACACGGGTTTCAAACTACACGATTTTTGAGTAATTCTTTTGAAAAAGAATAAAATAAATATATTATTTGATATAAAATTACAGTAGTTAAAAATTTGGAGTAATATTCTCATCAATTACGTCATCGATTAATGAAGTTTTAACCTTTTTAATACTTTTAGTGTTTTAGAATTATATTTTTCCCAATTAATTTGACTGAATAATTTATATTTTATATAGTTTTCCAATCTTAAACCAAAATTATTATTCAATTTATTGATTTAAAAGATTTTCAACCAATTGTATCTAGTTATTTTTTCATTATCTTGATTATTTTTTATTTTCACACTTGAAACGGAATCCCGTTTTTTGTAGTCTCGAACAACACGGTTTCAAAGAACACGGAACCAATTAATCGTGTTCTTCGGGGGTTAGATGTATTATAATAATAATAATAATAATAATAATAATAATGAGGTAGAACAAGTACAGAAGATATCTGAAG
The DNA here is from genome assembly GCA_023159025.1 of Thereuonema tuberculata. NCBI lineage: Eukaryota > Metazoa > Arthropoda > Chilopoda > Scutigeromorpha > Scutigeridae > Thereuonema > Thereuonema tuberculata. The sequence continues at coordinate 70,908,123 of JAFIDM010014012.1, forward strand.
CTTTGAAAGAAAATAACGATATAATAAATTCGAAAGTTGTACAAAAAAAAATTGTAAATGTAGCTGTTACAGTGATTGTTTTTTGAATAAAATGTTTTGTTGAGGTTGATTGTTATATGAAATCTTAAGTTAAAATTACAGCTTCTTAGTCCACACAGGAATAGTCCACACAGGAATACAGATTGACTTAACTGCATAGCTTGGCAGCAATAAAACACAGCGGTGGTTGATCTCTGTTAAACATGGGCAAGTGGTTGTTTTCAGTGCTACTGTTTAATTCCTACGTCTTTAGTTACTGATAAAGACTTACGACTACAATTTAACTGATTGAAGGAAAAGGCGAATTTGTTTCTTTCAAGTCTCACCAGTTGGGGAAATGACGATCGGCAAGACTCTGTAAGCCACAAATATTAAGTTAGGTTTTTTTTTTATTATTTTTACTTATGTTTGTTTATAGTTTTTTACATTTTCTAAGTAAGTGTACATAGACAGTAATATTAACAGTTGCGAGAATGGAATCCTGCCAACGAACCAAAAAATAATTCTTTTTCCCATTGTGTTCTGTTCCCTTGGTGTTCTGAGAAGCTGTGATGTTAATTGGGAATTTGCTCAGTTAAAGCCCTTTTAAAAAATAAAGGATCAGAAAAGACCATCCAGAATTGTAAATGAAGATTTTTATCGGCTTTTTTCCATCAGTTGATTTTTTACACTTGTTTTTTACTTATTATTTTTGGTTTGGTCATTTCACATAATTGGCAAATAATTGGTATCTGGAATTGGTAAATCTTAGTTATATATTTTGCCACAGTGAAAGTGTTAAAACACGCAGCTAAGAATTTTATTTCATGCTGGCTTGAAGTTGGAGGCTTTGAAATGTAGCCTTGCTTTGAAATTTACCTTTACCTGAAGTTTCTATGAATAAAGCCAAGTTTTTGTCTAAATTTGATGTAAGCTCCTAACAGAATTTTCTGCTTCTTTTGTAAAAATCTGTGGATGATTTCTCTGTATTGTCTGGTTTTACATCAGTTCTTCAATACTTCTTGCTATGATAGCGTTTGTTGCTTCCAGATCTTCAGTGTTTTCATTGAATTGTAACTTAACTTTAAAATGTACGAACTGTTAAATTGTCTCTGAAATTCTCTGAATTTTTTTTTTTTCATTGCGTCTCCTCCGTATTGATTCAGTTCAGGTTTCTGAATAATTAATTAATGAACAAATAGTTACTGATTCATTAGATCACTGACAATGGATTTTATATGTCAATATGCGTTGTTTACAGAAGGAAAGCGTACATTAATGATGTTAGGAAGTCTGAAATGGACGGAAATTTTAATCCATTGAACACAGTGGGCGTAAATAAATTCAAAAATATTTTTTGTTTCCAGAGGCTCAGAAGGTATCAACCAAAATATAAAGAAAGAAAAAATAAGAGTCCAGCGCCATATTTCGGAATTTCTGAGGAGAATCAGTGTCTGCTTTGAGCTGTTTCAGAGAAACTGTTTCTTGCTTGTGTCTCTCGGCAGCTCCATGGATAACGGCTCTTTTGATATTCCAACAAAGTTATTGAAATGTAACAGAAAATTTTGGTTCTCGAGTAGAAATAATGAAGAATCACAGATACAATTTTGGTACTAAGAAGATAATTGTACGAAGTCTTTTAGCCCGTACAGAGATCAGTTAAGAAACACCGACATCACGAAACAGCTGTGCTGAGATGCCTCACAAACTTTAGAGGAGTAATAATTTGAAAGTAAGAATTTGAAAATACTTAACTTACTACTTTAAGGAGAGATGCATTGAAAAGAGAGGAATTTAAAATTAAATCTTGATATAAGTTAAAAATGTATAGGGTTCTTTCGTTGGAATCACAGGAATTTACTTTGAAATTTACTTGACGTAAATAGTCGAAAACCTTCAAAAGAAAAAAAAAAAAAACCTTCAATTTGGAAATAAGGCAATTGATCTTAAATTTCAAAGAATAAACAGGAGAGAGAATCATTATTCTTAAGAAACTTTCTTATAGGATGATCATCAGTGCAATTAAGTTTAATGAAAAGGAAGGTTGTTGTTCTTTTGTTAATCTTTCATCATTGTTTTTGGTCCAGGACTGAGAGATGCCAATTCCATAAGCCTAATGTCGAAATGGTTAAAAAAGAATTATTGGTTCTTTTTATTATTGTTACTTTTGTTTGTTTTTCTTATAAATATAAAAAAAAAAAAACTTAATTATTCATTTAAAATTTAGTAGCCATTGCTTTCTCAATGTAAGCATGCAATGACATATGTAAACAACAGATGAATTGATTGAAAACCTATTGATTGGTTGGAAGCCTTTACATATCTTAAACTTAAGAAGTATTTAATTTAAAAATGCCTCTTAAAGCCTCCAAAACATCGTGAAAGCGTAACAATTCCCTCTCCAGCCGAATGAGAATGGTAACAAAAATCAGACGTTCGTTTATCTTGAGAGACTTTATATTTAATATCGACGGAAAGGTTTTTTGATTTTGTCAAACGAATCTGCTTACTGTTTAAATCCCATTCCTAAATGCACATTTGTAAATTTCTATCAAGATATTTCCTTTTTCTTTTATTCGAAATTACCTGACTGGAGTAACACTGTTTGCAAATGACAGATGTAAACAGAACGATGGACTATGACATTGAGGTCCTTTACCACAAGCAATGTTCATAAAGATCTTTGAATTAGGAAAGGTTGTGGTCACTGCTGTGATTTTTGTTATCTTAGACAGAAATGCGCTTATAGTGAAATGATTTGTGTTTTTATGTGGCATAAGGAATGAATTCATTTCAATTTAATGTATTTACAAGTGCAAATGAAAATACAAGGAAATCTTACAGCTGAAAAGTCCATCAGTTGTTTTTAACCTTGACCAGAAACTAAAATAGCATCAACACAGCGAAATCAAGTGAAATTGTGAAGATATGTTCCCAGCTCAGGTACATAATTGATAGATTATTTTATAATGTGCGAGTTTAGTCTGGCAATATAAATTATTCCAAATTGTAATTGTCATGAAAAGATATATATTATTCTATTGTTGCTGGAATCGTTAGTGAGCATTGCGTTTATAATTATCAATTGTATAACTAAGTAATGTAAAGGCCGTTTTAGACGTTCCATTTTAGTGTGCAATACAAATTGAGGAATGTGAGAATAGATTGCAAGTGAATAAAAAGCTTTAAAACACGATCCAACATCGAGGATGACTTCCATCATCATAAAAAAAGAAATTTAACTGTCGAAGAAACCTTTTGATTGTTACAATTAATGCTGCTCTGTCTACGTTTGGCTTACGAAACTGAAACTTTTGATTTTCATTTAGTGAGTGCATCGCAGAATAGGCGATAGTATGTTTTTAATTAAACGGGAAATATGTATTTATTCATTTTCGACATTCTCGTTGAATCTCGACCGGTGACGATATGTTTTTCGAGAATTCAGTTAGCCTGCGGCTTCAGATTTTCAGGTCAGAAATCTGTTAAGATTTTAGTTAGTAATGTAGTTGTTGTTTTTTTTTTGTTTTGTTTTGTCTTTTCTTTTCTGAAGGCATCAAGAAAACACAGTGAAAAGATTACCTTTTGTTCGTGAAAATCAATTTTATAGCAAGTTCGATTAAAAACAATGCAAATGCGATTGGACTAGAAGTTCTTCAATTCGACACTAGGTGCGCTGGTGTCAGATTGCTAACTAAACAAGAATGTATTTGAAAATAGACCTTTCCCTCTATTAGAGCATAGGCGGCAATCTCCTTACCATCAGTCGATAGCATTCAGGTTCCTCGCTTTAATGGCGCGTCTAATAAAACGACTCAATAGTGTTCATGCTTCCCATATACCACATCGTCAGAGTGAACAATGCGTAAAATACGATTTAAATAAAGAATAAACATGGATGGATATCTTTTAAGGTAAAGATATCGGAAGTTAAAGTTCTCAAAATCCTCTCAAGTATTAAAAAACCCTTTAAATCAGGTTCATTTTAATACAATAACAGCATGGATAGAGCATAAATTGTATTAAGGTAATGGCTTCCGTTGTTTTTCAGTCATTCATCTGAGTTTCCAACATTCCATTTCCAAAATTTCTTGTAATTTTTTCAGAAAAGCACGAAACTTTGTTTAAAACAAAAGCCGATAAGTTATTTCTTCTTCTTCTATATCGATTGTTATTTCTAAAAATTACTGTTAGTATTTCATTGCTTGTTTTTCTGGCAAAACATTGTTGAAATAAATTCTTACAATAGAATTGTGTTTTGTGTTACTTCTCGATAAGTCCAGAATCCACATTCCAACCACAGTGCTTGAAAAACTTGAGTATCTCTTTTTTTTTTTAAGTGCTTGAATTTATTTGTTTTGCATTTAGACTCAAAAAACAAACTTGGCAAACGCGAATTTTGCATCGATTGATCTGAAATTGTTTTTCATCAACAGAAATATATCGTCAAATAAAACAACTATTTTTCGACGTTCACATACATTGATTGGTATAACACTGAATGCATAATAGAAAAACCTGAGATACGTGACGGCACGAGAAGAAACAAAACTCATTTAGACAGCACACAGTGATAAGAAAACTTTATAGAAAACAGAAGTCCAAATTGATATGAACATGGAGGGATAATATTGACAAATACATCCATTCATTCCTTCCTCCCCAGATCAGGTCATCATGTTCAGTTTTGTAAAAAAAAATGTATTGGAGTATTTTTAATAGATTGCACCGAAACCATCATCACATAATACAAAGCTTTTAAGATCTGAATTTTTCTTTATTTTATCTTTTTTATTACTACAATATTATTGTTAGTTTCTGAAATTTATAATGTTCTCGAATGAATGTTACTTTTTTCGTAAAGAGAGCATTTGTTTTTTATAAAAATAATTAATTCTGAGGTAATTAAGGTAATTTTTGTTTGAGATAAGCTTAATACCTTTTACACATTCAACACTGTAAAAATTTTATTTTAAGTAAAATTCTTAAAGCAATTTAATAGTGATTCTTATAGCAGAAGTAAACCCCACACTTTGTCATACTTTCTGCACGTTTCCTTCTAGTATCCATTCTTTGTTGCATCCGTTTGTAAGATTCGAACTCACAAACTTTGGATGTGAAGTCAGCATTGCTATCCACTGAACCATCACAACACAGACAAATTCAATTTCTATTTTATTCTATTTCAATCTGATTTCGTAATGCTCAAATCTTATACTAAGTGCGAAAAAAGACAATCTTTATTTCTGAGCATTACGAAATCAGATTGAAATAGAATAAAACAGAAATTGAATTTGTCTGTGTTGTGGTGGTTCAGTGGATAGCAATGCTGACTTCACATCCAAAGTTTGTGAGTTCGAATCTTACAAACGGATGCAACAAAGAATGGATACTAGAAGGAAACGTGCAGAAAGTATGACAAAGTGTGGGGTTTACTTCTGCTATAAGAATCACTATTAAATTGCTTTAAGAATTTTACTTAAAATAAAATTTTTACAGTGTTGAATGTGTAAA
>JAFIDM010014012.1:70914610-70939321 GCA_023159025.1 Thereuonema tuberculata
AGTCTATATTAGCCATTATATTATTCTAACACAATGATTAATTCAGTACATATCTTAATTTCAACTTTTTTAAGTATCGTAACATCTAAACATCGATATTGTATCTATGTATATACTTTCAGTTTCTTGTTATCTACAGAGACGTCTGGTATTGCTAGCGTCATTTGCCGAAGCTCAAGAGATCGGTTTTGATTTACATGTAGAGTAGGAATGTCACATGAAAAAGAGAACTTAAAGAATACACATTAAGTTTACTTTCACGCTTTGGACTATCGTCGATGGGAATCTGGGACAGCTGTTTCGTCCTTGTTAGGACTCATCAGCCAGATTGACCTTCGATGATAAGCCCAGAAAACCGCGAAAGCCTTATGGATTAGTCCTCCGCTCCCTTTCAATCTGTACTGGTTACAGTCATTTATTATTGTTGTTTTCTTTTTGGGCTTCCACTTCCGGGGGCGGAACAGGAAGCCATAGGATTTTGCGTTTTTTTGGCTGATGATTTCTGGCTGATGAGTCCTAACGATGACGAAACAGCTGTTCCAGATTCCTGTCGATGATAGCCTAAGGCGTGAAAGTAAACTTATGTAGAGTATCTAGAGACTATATTACAGCCTCTACAAAGACGTATCCTATAGAAGGATGGAAACTATCCGGAAGAAGACTAAAATCAAAAACAACAAAGTATTTCAGGTTCTGTATCTTAAATGTTCAAATTTTGAGCTTTCTACTTTTTCATTATGAAGTTGAATTGCTAATTTAAATACTGTACTTACTCCTTTTATTTCTTCAATACAAATTAAGCTCATCTGAATCCCAGGGTTTAAGAAGAAAAAAAAAGAAATCTTCTATTCTAAGGAAATAAATATATCGCAGTTACTATTAAGCATCTTCCACTACACCAGAAATAAATGTTAAACACTACATTTATTTCGAGAAAAAAAAAAAGAGGAGACTTTTTTTATTTTCTCTTCGAAAATTTGCTGTTTTTTTTTTTTTTTTCCTCGAAATAAATGTAGTGTTTAACATATATTTCTGGTGTAGTGGAAGATGCTTAATAGTATACTTTACAGAAAAGGTTTGAAGAAGAAATATGGGATGTTTATTTATATCGCAGTTATGTACATATATATATACAAATGTGTGACGTAACCACAATTTCACCCTTTCTCGCTGAAAATTCGCAAAAAATTTCGCTAAAAATTCTTAGCCTACCTTCATAAGCATTTGCCTAAAGCTTTTTCAATCATACTGCTAGTTATTTTACATCTAGTTTTATTGTTTTTAAAAGACATTTTTTTCTCTTTAGGTGGACATTTAGAACGACCTTAACATTTGCAAGAAAAAGGTGATATAAAGTAATTAAAAAAAATAAAAGATAAAAATCACAATTTTTACCTAGGGTATCTCTTGAAGACAACATTTTTACGCCTTAAGCATTTGCTTTGGCAGTTTGAAAAATAAAAAAAAAACAAAGGTTAGGATAGATTGAATTTTACGTAATTTTTCATATAAATTATATTCTTCATCCAGGAGACACCTGGTTCGATTCCCGACACGTGAAAAGAAAATAATACCACACATATAAAAAGGCTTGTAAAATATTACATGCCATTCTTTTCCACCAGAAAATAGGTCCTTAAAAAAAAATAACTATTAACTGTTTTTGATTCAATAGTAATTATTAATTTTTAAACTAGGCCTGAGCAATGGTCTATTTATCCAAAGCAGGAATCCCCTGTTTCTGTGTTTAATTGCAGTCGCTGAGTTCGTCATCTGTCATTACATCGAACGGTGTTTAATCCTGACTCCCCTCCCGAAGAGTCGACCTAATCTGACGAGGCTCCACCGGATTAAGCCTTCCTCAATCCGATCTCTTCACCCACGATTCAATTACGGAGCAACACCACTCCTCCAACAGAATCTAAGTTGATGGAGCAAATCAACAGCCATTTCTACCGCAGTTTTTCTCGCTGCCAACTTCAATTCCGCTAATAAATGGGATTCGCGCAAAATGAGAGCCAGGGGCTTCGTACTTAACTGATGTCCTTTTTTTTTTCTTTCTCTTCACTCACATTTTACTATTAACAGAAAAGTCGGTGTTCCTGAGATTTGTTTTCAAGCCAATCATATATTTACTTTGATACAACGATTTACACTAAATGTGTCAGACTTAACGGTTCACTGACTTCGACCCTGACCTTATGATTAAGTTCACTTATTTCAGATATTAGAGATAAAGAAAAAGATAACTGAAAAAGAAAAGCTCTTTAAATTCAACAAACAAGAAGGTTTCTCAAAGAATTTAATGCCTACTTTTTTATTTTTAATTTTCTTGTTTTGTTTTGTTTTGTTTTTTTGAATTTTTTAAAACAACAAAGTCCCGCTTATTTGTAAATAAATCTCCACCAAATGAGCTTCCAGAGAATAAAAAAATCTCTGAATTTCTATTCTCTGAAAGCTCATTAAATACGAAATATTTACTTCTAATCTCAATGAATTTTACTCAAAGCGAAGCGCGCGCAAATAATAGTAGATTAACTGAATGGATCATTGCACTGATGGTCTTCGACAAAAATTCACTTATTTGATTTCTAATGTTTTCGTATAAGAATTTTTTGTTGTTGTTGTCATTTTCACGCTTTGATTACAATACAAAATTTCCATCGCCTCTTTTTCGTAAATGTGCATGCCAAGTTTCATCATGATCCACCCAAAGGCTGAAAAGTTGAGAGCGGGTTTTACAGACACAAACGTAATGATTTAAAAATCTCAATTCCATTACGTATCAGAAAACGAAATAACGAAAAAGAAGTAATTGATAAACGTCAATGGGTGAGACCAAGCGTATACTAAGGAACAGATGTTTCACACTCTTTGGCGATCATCATCTTTACATAATTTATTAATTGGCTTTACAGTCACTTCACGATAAATTGCCATTATTTCTAACTTTAATTCAAATTCAAAACTGTTCGTAACAAATTGTCAATACGAGGGTGCATTGACAATTTGTTACAACACTTTTGAATTTGAACTACTAAAGAAAATAAAAATATTCAAATAAATTTTAAAACAAGATTAATACAAATTTTATTTAATTATAGAATTAAAGAAATAATAATAAAAAAAAAGCTGTACCGCTACTGGCCGTGCAGGCTATTGGTTGCGCGGGAGGTTTTAGGCTTCCAGCGATTCTAGACCAATGGGACTAGTTGAGGTCGCTTAACTCCCGAGTAAGAAACCCGGTATCCATTTGACAGAGGGTTGAGTGAACCCTAGGATCCATCTGGAGAAGAAATAACCGTGGACAAACCGGCGGGAATTGAACTCGAGATCTTCCAACCCGCAACCCAACTCCTAAAACACCGGCTTTACTGAATCTACAACTTAAATCTACAATAGAATCTTCACAGATTTACAGAGATGCAATTATTTAGGACGAATGCTTATATCTATCTTTCATCCGTAGTAGCCGATTACATTACAAACCCAGGAAATTGCCTAACTATAATTACTCGACATTGCCGGAAGTGCTAGTTTTCCACGAGTGCCTCAGAAACATCCTGTTTCTTATTTGTCTTTTACCTTTTTCATCCTCACAACACCTGTGCTTCTGAAATTCGAGAAACTTCGAAAATTACCTAATTAAACTCAAGTGTCCGACGCTTGTAAGTTTAACATACTCCTTTATTTGATTTTAGAACGCTTGATTGATTCTGTTTGTTTTTTCTTTCACAAAAACATTACACTTATGCAAAGATAGCCAAAATTATTTTTCCATCTTAGGGTTTTGCGTAAATTCACATCTGTTCTATATGCAAGTGGCGTGGACCTCGTTATCTTTTTAAGTCCAGTTTTATGAAATTTAAATATCTCCATAACCTATGACAATCAGGATATTGACAAAAAAATTACATAAATAAATAAGATAAGTAATTAAAATAAATTCAGAACAACTTTCAGATGTTTGATGTTTATAAATTGTGTTATTTGCCGTTAATGTTTAAAAGACTGCTTAACTTAAAAAAGAAGAGAGAAGATTCAAAGGCTTCCAACATACGATGGCGATCAGTCCGACGATCACCCACTTTTCATCCTGAAAAGAATCTGATCTCCATCGAACTCAGGTCATTTTGGAGGAAAATCACTTTTTCAAATCTACACCCTCCGCTGTAAATACTTTTTTTTTAATAAACAAAGGAGTAATTAGACAAATTTTGATTTAACAGTTTTGATGGTAACTGTTTAGAAATTCACAAAGTAATGCTACTAGGAAAAAAAAATCTTTAAAAAAAAAAAAAGAAAAAGAAAAACCCAGCAACTGCAAGTTAGTGCACGGTAAGCATAAAATTTGTGCGTGTTCCTGCCTGGAATATTTATTTTCGCAGAGAGAAACATCCCGGGCTTTTGAAGCTCAGCAGACTTAGATACTGGTGAGTGTGTTTGCGGAGAAATTCTTGCCGAGACATCCACTGGAGCTGCACAAAAATAAATTACATTATTGGTCTTATCAGAACAGACACTTCTTCTTCTTCAAGGAAGACCCTTTAAGCAAAACTTATTATTATTCTTTCTGGAGGATTCCGAGAGATACCGTCTGCACCGAAGAACAAGACCAGGTGGAAGAGCTACAACTCAGTTAATTTTTTTTTTTTGTTTTTGGATGGGGGTGGGGAGAAGGAAGTAACGTGAAAGAGGACTTTTTTAACTGAATGGAGTTGTTAGAAAATCGAATGCAGGTTGCAAGGGAATTGCCTTGTTGAGATTTAAATTGAATCCTTTCAAAGCACTTTGGTAAAGAATACTAATTGCACTTTGCTATTATTATGACCGTATGCTACCAAAGAGTAATATCAGGGATTTTAATACCTATTTATTAAGAAAAATAATATAAAATAAAATTGGTCACAACCATAATTTGGAATTTGAATGCAAAATTCGCATAACTTTTTTGTTCATTTGTCTGCGATTAAAATAACTCACGAAATATTTGTCCTAGAAAGCTGAATTTTACTAAAAAAATTATATTGTTAAAAGGACGATTACTATTGATTCTGATGCACATTGGAGAATTAAGTAACAAGTTCCGGATAAAAGTGGTCAAAATACGTTCCTTTAAATCACGAAAGTAGTTTACAAAACTTAAAACTTTAGTAAAATAAAATAAAAACACTTCAACCACACATTACAGCAATTTTCGGGTCTATTATCTACACCCTTTCTCTAGCCTTTTTAACTTCCGTTAAATAAATACAAAATAATATAAGAATTACATAAATCATGAAAAAAAAAAAAAAAGAAAGGGGCTTGAGAAAGGGGTATAGGTCGTAGATCCGAAAACTCGCTGTAATATGTGGTTGGTTTTATTTTATTTTATTATTTATGATGGAGAAAGAAGGAATAACAAAAAGATGTATTAATATTAAACTTTAATAGTATACAACTGTTACTAAATATGAGGCCCTATTGATTTTAGTAGAATTTAGCCCATTTAAGAGTCTCCTATACGCGAGATTATACTGTAAATAAAGCTTAGAAAAGCTGAACGCTCTCTGTTGAAACAATTACATTTAAATTTTGAAGGCAGGTTTTCGGATATGTTTAATCTTACTATTTTGTGATGCTTAATTAAGGATAGTTCGTTGCTATTGGATGTCCTAACTTAATAAATAAACACTAATCAAATAAAAGTTACTGATTTTTACATTTATTGAATTATTTATTAAAGCATTCATTTTGTAGAATTCAATTCAAGAATAAATATTTTGTTGTTTGTCGTAAACAGCTAACTGAAATTTAAATCGATTGCAAAATGTGTTCACTATTTTATGAATACCCAGCTAACATATAGCTAAATATTCAGCTTTTCTATGTTTTATTTACAGTATAATCGTGGTTTTATGAATATACAACTAATGTATTTTTTTTTCTAAAAATTTTATATTAAAACGGAATTAAAAATTTAAAACCATATTCAAATTTAAGTAAAAAAAGTGCCATTTTAGCCCCAAAAAGGTAAAATAAAACAAACTCGTTCGTTTTATTATTATTTAAAAACTGCAAAATTCAATCTATGAAATATTGATATTATTTGAGAATTTAAATAATAAATGTAAAAGTTTTTAGTAATTTTTAAAAAAATCTAAAAATAGACAAAGCCTTCAAGAATAAAAATGAACAACAGTTATAAGTAGTAACGGCAAAGGGCACTTTGAGAACATCTCAGCCTGTAATTTTCTTCTTCTTTCTTTTATCGACAACGGCCAACTGTGGACCACGAGCTAGCCCTACCTGACAACGTCAGGATGAGGCTAGGAAATTGAAGAAGGGGGGCGAGATTCACATCTCAGCCAGAAATAACCCTGAAATTCCAGGGAGAAACGGACGAAACACAGAAGAAGAAAGAAACAGCCATGCCCATGCCGGGATTCGAACCCGGGTTCCGACACATCGACCACACGGCAGACCGCCGTCTAGACCGCTCGGCCATGGCGGAACGGCAGCCTGTAATTTTATGTCTTAATAATAATAATATTGGGACAGACCTATTCTTACAAGACAACTGCGCACAGTGGATTTATTGACAAAAAAAAAAAGTTTTCCTCCGAATAGTAATATCCTTAAAAATATCATTTTCAAGATATTTATTTCCTATTTTTTCCTCTTTTATTTTCATCAAAATTTTCAATTTTAGTTGGAAAACCCCCCCCAAAAAACTTGATATATTTTACCTATGTTTATCATACATGTGCTGTAGATGTTCTTATCTTAGTATTGTAATGTTTGTCCTCGGGACAAATCTAAATCTAAATAACAAATGCTTTGTTGATTTTAATCAGAACTACTATTGAAAGGACTACTATACAAAGGACTATTGAATAAAAGAAACCGTTATTTGGTAAACTTTTGTTTTAACACTTTCGCTATCCTTCGATGTTCGAACTCAATTTGAATAAGTGCATAGCAAGTGTTTATAAGGAAGTACAGACTTCCATAAACATTTCCTGATGACTGTAAGGGACCTGTTTAATAAGGACTTCGCGTGCTCGTAATTCCTCCACGTAGTTTCCTGTACAGCCATTACAGGATACTATACATCATATTGTGTCAAAGTATCCACAGTGTAGTTCACAGCGACTTCATCATTGCAGGGAGAGAAATAAAAAACAGTAATTGTAATAGACAGATGGTTCTTTAGGACCAGGTGGAGGGGTTTTCTAAAAGAGGAACCAATCAAATACTAATTGAAATGGGGCCAAAAAAAAAAAAAAAGAAAACCTGCACACAATGAAAGCACAAGAAAAAAAAAGTATGACAAAGGGGCTACAAGTATAGTGAGGGTGGGTAGACCAAGCATCTGCTTTGTTTGAAAAGGAAATGACATCCAATAAAATAAAATTGGAAAAAAAATATCTTAATTTTTTTTTCTTCCTCCTCTTTAATAACAAAGCCAGACATTATATTCTTCCTCTACAGCCATTAGAGGATACTATACATCACATTGTCCATACATCATGTTGTAAATCTTACTCAAATTTCATTTAATTTATAACCTCTTTTTTCTAAGGAAAGTTAAGTTGAAGTGTCCCAGTACAGGCCTGTGTTGCCCTTGGAGTCGCGGGAGGTAAGGCTCCCAGCGTTTCGTGACCAACGGCACTAAGTTGAGGTCGGTTGGTCAGCCCGACGCCCAATCATCTTTAACCCCGGAAAAGAAACCCACTACCCAGAGGGCTGGGTAGACCCAAGGGCCCGTTTGGAAGAGAATAGAGCGTGGAAAAATCATAGCCCTCGGCCAAGGCCGGGATCGAACCCACCACCTCCAACCCGCAGTTAGACTCATGAATTTTATATATACAGTGTATATATATATATGTGTGTGTTTCCCCAAACTTTTAGACCAATGATTGCATCTTCTTGAAACTTGATCTGCATCTTTACTGAAAAGAGACTTTCAATTTTTTATATTTAAAAATTTTACCTTGTGGTTTCCTGTAGAGAAATTTATTTGTAAAGATGACAAAATTTCCCATAGAAAATTATAAATTCTCACAATTAACTCTTATTGATGGCAAAATGAGTTGCCATAGAAGCTTGCAAAGCATCAGTTTGCTATTATTACTTTAGGCATATTTAAAATAAGATAAAAATTACTTGGACTTAGGAGACTTAAAAATGTAAATTATGAAATAAAAAAAAAATGAAGAGATTGGTATTGGTTTTATATTTCAATTTTTTAGCAAATGAAGAAACATCTTCTTTCTGCGGCGCTTCGGGTTGTAGCCGCTCTATGAAGATTCATAGGTTATATAATTTACAAGTAGACTTTTTACTATAGGTTTTACTATGAATCTTCAAGGAGCGGCCTTTTAAAAAACCCGAAGTTTTTAAAAGGCTAAGAAAAGTGAAAAATCCTGCTTATTTTACTGAACGTAGGCTTTTCAAGATTAAGAATGTGACGTTTGAGGCTTTATTTTAAAAAGGTTTTTCTCGTTTCTTTGGAGATATCCTACGACTCCTTTGGGTCACATAATAATTTCATCGTTATCTAAGAAGCAGTAAATTAATTTGAAAGTTGCTGATCGTAGACTGACTTTGACAATTCTTTCATAAACTGTTATTGTAAATGTGTATTCTATATTTAAAATGCAATAAAATATATTCTACAATGAATGCCCAAACCGAACATTCGAGCAATTAACCCATAAATTCGATTCATCGATAAATTTTGTTTTGACTGAATTTGTATTTACCGAACACATGAAGACCACAGAGGAAGTGAACACAGATAACATCCCTATTAATAAACAAACACAAACTGATAGGGGAAAAAAAACCGACAATTTGAAGAGATGTTCTTCTTATCAAAAAACTAACAAAGAAGAGTCTAGAATATTTTCAACAAAAAAAGTAAAATATAACTTGTAGAAATTAAGAGTAGATAATTTTTCGAAAATAAAAAATAAAATATAAAAATTAAATTAATAACGGGAACTTATTATGTAAATTATACACTAATGAGATCCTAAAATCTTTAAAAGAAAGTAAAGAGGAGAAATGAAAGAAATTCAGGTATTTGTCAGTTATGAACAGTATACAGGGTGATTCAAAAGTCTTTGTACAAACTTTAAAGGTTGGTTCTACTTAGTTAAACAAACAAACAAAAAAAACTTCAAATAAAGATGGGTCGGAAATGACCAACCATACATTGAATAACGAAAACTACGTTTTTTGCGAACTATTCGTGTCCGGACCCATTAATTGTGTGTTTGTTTGTTTTTTTCAACACAATTTATTAAATCACACTTTCCCTGTGTTTTAATTTATGAATATTTTGAGATACGTTTTATCGCATCATATTCTATAATAAAAAAAGCAACCATACATTGAATAATGAAAACTTTTTCACGAAAACCATTCATTTTCTGACCCATGTTTATTTGAACTTTTTTGTTTTGCTGTGTAGAACCTATCTTTAAAATTTGTACCATCCTCTATAAGATGTATACGATTTTTGAGTCTCCCCACCCCCCAAATTTCCTCATTTCAATTCATATATTTCACTTGGATATAATTTTAAAAAATGCGTATATACGCTAATGAAAGTAACTATATTTCTCCCCACTAAAAATGAAATCCTAATAAAGTGAGAGACTGAAATATCCTTCTTTGTCTGGAGAGGCATTGATTTTAAATTTAATCTTATCTGTACATAAGAATATAATTATTTCTAATTTATAATTTATCTTCTTTTTGTTACAGTATTATTACTGCTTGAATTAGACGCAGAGTTTCTTTGTCAATTAAAAAAAAAAGATGGCAAAATTACAATATCATTGGTTTTACGACTTACTCATTATCTTTAAATATTTTATTTGCTTGGGATGTTTATATCGGCTTACGTAGTAGTTCTGTATTTTTCCAGAGGCAACGTAAATATATTTACCAAACCCAATACTCTTGTGTGTCAGAGTAACTTTCTAAGAAAACGATCTAATAGATAGGAATTTACCTGTGTTGAAATCGGAAATTCATCGAATCGTCTCGAATGTTTCATGAAGTTGTTTCTCATCCAGTGTCGTAGCGCAGAGCAAAAGGACCTGTAACATCTTGGGCATAACTTTGTGGTTGTTGTTGTCGTCTGGGGTCCGGAATCCATCCCAGTCGAAGACAAAACTGAACACGAAACGTGACAACAAGTTTGGCAATTGGATTTAGGTAATATTTCCCATCGCCTCTCTTATCATCTGTCAACAAGTACTGATATCATCTATTGGATTTCCTTATTAGGCGATCTGAACGCTAATGCTCTTTTGTTGAGATTGTTCTGCTCCTATTCTTTGTTCTACACGTAGAACAATTCAAATGACGTCTCAACGACTCATTAAAATTCTGCCTTTGATATCAAGGCAGTTTTTGAAAAAAGAAAACAAACAAATATAATCGCGATTGGATCCCTTGTTAGAAATTAATTCGAAAAATATTGTTATGAAACCGCAACAATTTTGCTAATATGATAAAGGATTTCATTTTTGTACAGTATAAAAGAAAAAAAAAAAAAGAATTAATTTTTTGAATAAACAATTCTCAATGTTTATGATGGTAAAAAGTATTTGCAATTTTATGTATTTGAACAACACAAAAACTCATGACAAAGCAATCAATGACATTTCCTCGTTGAGTTTCTAAGGTTGCAAATGGTAAAATGTAACTATGACAATTTTAAAAAACAAGACAAAAAAAAAAAAAAAATAAGCAAGTTCCTAAAAAGATTTTTTAAAAATTGAAAAAATTCAGTAATAATTCAAAAACTATTGTGCTCTGCACAAGAATATTGAATTCAAAGCTATATACTATACAAAAAAAAAAATATTTTTCATTTTGTTCGTCGTATTTTCTTTCTGTTTAATTAATCGCGAGAAAATTTAAAACCCGAATTTTAATTCTGATAAAGACTACAGTTCTTATTGGGAGGAAGTAAACTTTCTTAAAGTATTGGGTGTCTGTTAGGC
Source organism: Thereuonema tuberculata (assembly GCA_023159025.1). Classification (NCBI taxonomy): domain Eukaryota; kingdom Metazoa; phylum Arthropoda; class Chilopoda; order Scutigeromorpha; family Scutigeridae; genus Thereuonema; species Thereuonema tuberculata. The sequence continues at coordinate 70,925,620 of JAFIDM010014012.1, forward strand.
GGTCAGTGCGTGATGCTAATCCTATATAAGACCTTTTAATCTTTAATCTTTAATATTATATTCTGAAGCTGTGGTAGGTTAAGGGAAGAGATAAGAAACTAAACATCAATTTCTTTACGAGAAGTTATGTTATTTAATTAATCATATTTAAGTAAAAATTTTATATTAATTTACTTAATTCATTTATTAATTTAAATATACATTTTGCAAAGTCTGTCTATTCGAGGTTTGAGAAATATTTTCCAAAAACAAGAAACCTATGAGCATGAAGCTATTCCAAAGGACGTATGTATGTATTTATTTGAGAATGATTTTGTCTGTTTGTGTCCAAGAGAACAACAGTAAATCACCAAAGTTGTTGGCATCTCTGTTCGACAGTAGCTGACCGGGTCATGTGATGTCATATTCCCCCCTCCCTGTTTTTAGCCCAACTTCCCATCTGCCATCCGCCACACAATAAGAGGTAATCATTAGCGAATCAAGTGGAATTAGTTCTGCCATCCTGACCTCTCCCTCCCCTCTCTTTCCTGTTCCCACCCCTCTTACAGTAATGGTAGGTTTCTTTTCCGGTTTCCAATAGCGAGAGCGCACAGTATCGTTCGGTGCGAACGACTCATTTTTTTCTTCTTCTTTTTATTTACTGTGTGAATTCATGACCTCCGGTTTCCTTCCTCTTATTAATAGCGACAAAAGACAAAAAAGGAATTACAATGAACCAAAAGGATTAGCTAATAACAACTGGAAAAGAAATTAGAGTAGAAAAATGGTAACTGTACTTTCTGATTCAATTGAACGAATAAAACCAACATTAAACGATGTGAGGAATGTAAGTAAAAAAAGATACAGAAATGATGAAGAAATAATTTCATATCTTCAATCTGTTAAAAGGGTTTATGAGATAAATTATAATTAGAACTTCTTTTTTTTTATCAAATGTCAGCCATCTTTTAATTTCTTTTTTTTGAAAGATATTGGAATCCTAAATTTCGTCACTCTAATATTGGCTTCAGTGTAGAGAAAGTTTGAAAATAAAAGAACAGTAGGAGATGTTACATAACTGTTCGGGACATAACAGTTCAAATAACCTGGAAGATATTTGAGCTAATTTCAGTTAACGAGTTACTTTACGAAGCAGCGCTTTTCTCTGTCCTCCAAATGAGAGATGGCCGCCCTGTTTTTGTGAGATCTGCGCATGTATCATCGATTAGTCTGGTCAGGCACTTCCGTCTGATTTTATGACAGGACGCCGCCATTACGGTAATCGCTTGTTACTTTGCAAAAGAGCATTGTATTTATAAATAACATATATTTATTTATTGATATAAATACTTATTGTTAGCAACTGGTATTGAAATAACGCTAAATAGTCGAGAGAAGTTTTAATTTGGCGTTATCAACATATCTTTCTCAATGATCACAGACGACGTCGTCCATTGTGACAGGAAAACATAATTGATCAGCTAACGGAAGGGCTGCGCAGTTCAAACTTCCGCCGGCCATCTCTCATTTGGAGGACTGTAAACGTTCGTAAAATTAATTTTAAGAATTAATACCGATAACTAAAATGTAAAGATTAATGAGAAATAAATGACTGACTTCTCATTGTAGCCTGCTTTGCTGCTTCAAGCGACATCTGGTATCGAAATTTAAAACGAAGTTTCGTCGAAAAGGTGGAAAAATAGCTGATTTTCTTCGAATTGAGAAGGAAAGTATGAAACAAAGTAATAAATTCGAAACATAAATGTCGATATGTTTGAAATTTACAAACCAACAAATAAATCAGAACAATGTGAATTTCTTGTTTTCTTTTCATTACAATTATATTTATTTGTAAAGAGACTTTAGCTTTCAAAAGAGTGGTCGTGTCGCTATTACTTTATTTATTGGACAAGTGATACAGAACGAAAATTGGATGCGAAGGTTTAATCGTAATGAGGTGATTAAAAATGATAATCCCCTCAAAGAATTACGTCTTTAACTGCTTTTTGGAAGTTGGGTTTAAATTGGACAACTTTAACAGTGATTCTAGACAACATGGGGGTCATGAACAAGAAAAAAAAACAAACAAAAAAAGAAAGAAAGTCTAATGAGGATTAAGCTCTTGTTGTAATTTATTGCCTGGGATTTATTTTCCTTTTTTCTTTTTTGGTAAAACAGAATCAAGTCCAATCTTCATTTGCTTCCCATTAAGGAAGAACTAGGAAGAGGTCGTTTGATTCTATTAAGGGGGAAGTAAAATGGATTACGAGTCTATTACTAAGCCAGGATTATGTCAATAATTACCTTTAATATGTAATGTGATTAGCGAAAGGCCAACACAATCACAGACAAACAAAAACGCAGTATATTGATGTTCTCAAGGGGAAGGATTATCCAATTTTATTCCTTAACTTTTCATCGTTGTTCCTTGAAAGGAAGAATTACAAGAAAGTGTCATTATCTTATTAAGATACGAAGGTCTAATTGAACGCCGAGGTTTCTTAGACAATCAAGCATTTCTGTTCTGTCCCGAATAAAGGAGTATTAATCTTTTATGATGGATTTTATAAGCAATACTGCATTGACGTTTATAATTTCAGCAAATTTTAACTATAAAATGACAGTAATTTCAATTCCATACACTTTTTTTATAACGTAAGAAAAAGAAAATAAGAGAAACAAAAAAAGGTTCACATATTATCAACAGTTTGTCTGTTCATATTAGATGCCATAAAACATCTCGATTTCCGTTGAACCGATGATATTCATGATTACAGGGTGTCCCAGGAAGAAACGTTAATATTCTAGGAGTCATTGTATAAATCGTTCTAAAAAAAAAAAACTTATATGAACGGGTGTCCTTTATTCCTAACGGTTTTAGGGCTATTTTAAATGTACAGTTGCAAAATTATTAATAAGAAAAAGATGTCACAATGAATATTCGAAACAGAATGTAACAAATGTGTTGTAGTTTATAATAAATATAAAAAAGTTCACCGTCAACATAAATTCACGACGATTCACATGTTTCAGAAGTGGCGCATTACGACTGAAGTAAAAAGCAAATTCAAAATATTATTCAAATTAGCTGTAGCTCAGAAACCGTTCTGCCTGTACAACCCCTCAGAAACTAATAAATTGTATAGGATACTTTAATTATGTGTCTAATGAAGGCTACGGTTTTCTTGCTTATGTTCTTATTCCTCTTCTTCTTTTTTTTTTTTTTTTTTTTTTTTTTTTCTTATTTGTGAGCTATTGTGTTAGCAATCAAAATGTGTTAGGCTATTGCGTTTGTCCTGTAACAACTCCCGAACGAAAGGTCGGATCGACAAACGGACTTCACCATCGTAGAGCCCCAAACAATGTAGAATGGCGTGTTTTCAGGGACCAACGTCTCCCCCATGTTCGAGAAATTTGGCATTGTTTTCAGTGGATCTCCTCTATTAGCTTAAATCTTAGAAATGCACAGCTGTAGCTTCATAGATAACGTTTTGGACTCTTATGCTGAAGGTTGTCGGTTCGAATCCGTATAAATAGGCCTACTGTTGTTGTTTTTTTCCTCTTAATCTTTTTTTTTTCTCAATGTCGACGTGGGGGTTTTTTTTTCTGATTTTCGTTACGGTACTGCTTTTTATTTTCCTTACTTCCTTTTCCATTATTTTTTTTATTATTACGGGTCATCCTTAAATTTATGCTTTATCACAAATTATATTCACTAGTTTACTACTGCAATTGGATTGCGTCGCGTGTTGTTAAATCTAGAAATTTATTCAAACAATGAAAAAATATAGAGAGTAAAATAAAAATAAAAATATTGAAAAACAGAAAAATAATTTCATACGAACTTTAATTTGTATTCATAATATTTATTACTTACACAGGTTATAAAAGGAAGTAATAAGTATTATGAATACTAAGTGTATCTTTAATCATTAATTCCTATCTTATTATTAGAAGCTAGATTTGATCATTGTTCACGTCTTCCTGCACGTGAACTGCATCTTGACAACATTAATGCGTATTTTCACAATCACACATGAAATAAATGTTGAATGTCTCTATTGGAGATGAATTTAAAAAATTGAAATTAATAATTAAAAATAGATTTCAGTGGGAAAGCAGTAGGGTTCAAAAATTCTTTTCATGTTCTCATTTATTAAAATTACAGCAGGAAACATGAAAAAGGGGAAATAAAAGAGGAATGCATATTGGTTTGCCTTGAGCTGTCATCGACGGGAATCTGTGACAGCTGTTTCGTCCTTGTTAGGACTCATCAGCCAGATTTACCTTCAGTGCATTCTTTTATTTCCTCTTTTCCATGTTACATTTTTTTTCACGTTAAACTTTCCTACAAAAAGGAAATTTCAGCAGAATTAGAGAGGATATTATCAATACTTAAAAAATTGCTGCTTCAAGTTTCAAGGATTTTGTTTTCCAACCAAAAAAAAAAACCCAGCAAGAACCATTTCAATGCTGTTTACTCCCATTTTCAGCTTTCATACTCTAAACTATGAAAATGGCAGTTACTTAGTGAAAAACTTGACTAGTTTAAGGAAATAGTTAAACAACAATACAAAATTATAGTATGAACAGGCTCTTCAATTATACTATCTACATAAAATTATACTTAAACGTATACAAAAATTCGAACAGTGATTCAGTTGAAACGTGTTCAATGTAACTCAAATTCTTTCAATCAATTGTTTTTAGATTTGTTCCATTTTATTTTCTATTTTCTACTTTTAGTCGATTGCAAAATCAAATTCGATAAGATTTTCTTTGTTGAATTGTAATTCAGTTCAAAGCAGATGAATGCGTCTATCAATAGATCAGTCTGTGTCTATTGAATGCCTATACATGTTCCTGGCCCTAGAAACATTCGAATTGGAAGGGATAAAAAAAAAAAAAAAAGGAACTTGAGGAAATCCTGAGTTGAATGAAACGGAATGAATGAAAGGAATTTTCTCATTCGAGAGTCCTGTAACAAATGAGGGGAAAAGTGGCCGACGAATGACCGGAGGAAAGAAAAGAAGAAAAAGAAATAAACATAATGATTTAACCGTGTGAAAAGAACGGCTAACCTATCTTTAAACTATTGTTAGAATTGGTCGCTGTATTTGTGCCTTAAAGAGCAAGTTTTCAAAGATAACTATCTTACATGATGGTAGTCAGAGCTAAGTTTCTTTCGACAAAAACTTAATACAAAACAATCTCAGAAAGATACTTCATTTGCATAAATTATTATATTATAAATTATAGTTAAACAACTTTCGGGTACTGACATGGTAAGATCCAAATAGCGTTGTTTTAATAAAAAAAAAAAGAGAGAGAAAGAAGCCTAAACTTATTAGAAAACTGTTCACTTTTCCAGTAATTAATAATGGTAGTGTAACTTTAAAGAGATTTAGGCTACACTTTTTTTTCTATCCAAATTTATTTGTATTAATAGGCTTGTATGTATGTATGTATGTATGTATTGAAGGTGGGTGGCAGAAGCCAAGCACTGCGACTAGAAGTCTATTGTACTATCCCACGGAAATATGGACAGATGGAGAGAAAGACTGAGAAAGTATGGTAGGAGAAGTGCAGGGGAAACGGGAGAACCCCGAGAAAACCTGCCCAGCGCGGATCGTCCACCATCACGAAACCCACATGAGAACCGAACTCGGGAATCAGAGGTGAGAGACCGATGTCATAGCAACAACGCCAACCGCGCGGCCTATTATTAGGCTTAGTTCAAAATGAATGGCCTGCTAATCAATGGAAATTAGCATTATCAACTAAAAAGTTTCAGCTTTCTAAAATAAATAGTTTTGACGATGTTATGAAACTTTGATGGTAACCGAGGGAGGTCGGGGGATTTTTTCCATGCTGAATTCTCCTCCAGAGGTTCCTAGGGTCTACCCAGCCCTCTGATGAATGGTTTTCCTTTACCGAAGGTTAAAGGCGGGTGGGCATCGAGCTGACCACCTCACCTCAAGTTAGTCACCGTTGGTCACGAAACGACGAGAGCCTTAACTCCCGCGAACTCCATAGGCCTATAGTGCGCCACTTTAACTATAAACTATAGACTAAAAAACTACAAACATGGCTATAAAAATACCCAATAATATTATCGAACTATTCGTGACAGACAGATAAGGTGTTTCTTACCACGGATAGAAAAAACAGATAAGCTTATATTTAACTTAATGTTTCTTTGTATACATAACAAAAGCCCGTAATATGCTCTTTTGTTCGTATAGGCCTATGTGTTATTCACTATAACAGAAAACTATTCGTTGATAATTAGTAAGAAATGTCTTCTAAATGAAATCTAAGAAAGGCAGGAGTCCTTTGACTAACAGGGAACATTTACTATAAATGCTTTAAATGTTTCAGTTATAAAATTAGCGTGTTTCTGCATAGGGCATGTTTTGTTTCTTAGATAGGCGCCCTACAAACAAGCAGCCATCGTAAATTCATAAGAGTAGGTTTCCCGATTAGTGTTTACAAAATCAGGTGAACCAGGATATTGGGGTCAGGTAAAAGGTGAAGCCACCGGTTTAATAGGAAAATCCTATCAAGAAGCACGCGGCAGATGAGCTAGCTGATAAACTCCATTCAATGAAAGAACTGATACGACAAGAACTTTATCCAAAGAACTCATGGAAACAGAACAATGGATTACGTTGTCATAATAACATGAATGGAAAAGTTTGTTGAACATCGAAAGAAATCGAATAGGGTTGTTTTTTTTTTTTTTGGTAGATAAGAATAAAAGAAGAATTATAAAACTTAATATACCAATCCATTTTGTTTATTTACGCATATGTAATGCTGATTATAAATGCAAATCAACAGCAAGCCAAATTTCAGCGGCTGTTCGAGCATTACGTAAGCATTCAAGGGGGGAGAGGGGTTCAAGCTTTGATTACGTTTGCTGAAGGGGGAGGGGGGGGGTTACAGACCAATGCTTACGTAAGACAGACAAACATTTTTTTTCCTTAGTATTTCATGTGTATTTCAGTGGTATTTACTGTTAATGATTTGGAAAATCTTGTGTAAGCACTAGGAGGAGGTGTTGGGCATCTACCGGTACATATTTTTGCTTACAAGGGAGGAGAGGGTTTAAAATGACTAAAAATATGCATGCGTAATACTTGAACGGCCCCAAGGGTTTGAGAAATCGCAGTATGAGAAATCATAGTACGCCCCTGTTATTTTTCCAACGCTATTATGTTATTTTAATTACAATTACTATAATACTTGTTAAATTTAGAATTTTCTCTTGGATTGATCAGTATTATATCTGAAGGGAAAAGTAAAAGTTTATGATGGAAAAATTACCTTAGGTTTGCTTACAATGAATAATATGCTTTAATCATTGTATTATTATAATGAGAACTACAAATAAACAACTACTTACAGTGTGACATTAACACATTTGGAAACGGCATTTGGAGTTATTATGAAAGATATCTGATGAACAGATATGAGAACCCAATGCTTTGATGACCGACTTTGAAAATGACCGAGCATTGGTGCTAAGTCTGCAAGTGATCTGAACTCAAGCAAAACATCAAAGGATTAAGAAAGAGAGTCTCACGCAAACAAGACTGTCTTGTGTCATCATCTGACATTCTCAGAACATACAAATAGAAGTTCTTAGAGAAAGTTTAAGCAGTCTAACAACCGTGTTTCTTAAATGGAAGAGCTCGATGGCCTCTTCAATAGACCATGATGAATATAATTTAAGATATATATGTATCGTTGAAATACAACACAATTCTATGTTGCTGTTTTTTTCTTCAGGATACAGCAAACTATTGGGTTAAATCTTATAATAAATAAAGATATAAATTTGATTTTGATAATAATCATTGTTTTTGCTTGAATCTATAAAAAATAACTCAACAATAAGTGTAGAATAAAGAAAAAGATTAAAAAATGTTTGTTTGTTGTTTGTTTTCTGTTCTTTTTCTGATCCTATTTAGGGGTTCAATTGTAATCAAAATCAATAGGGAAATAGTACTGAATTAATTTACCATTCAAATTTATGCTTCCTTTCCAGGGTATACATCGAGTGAAATTAACATCTTCACAGATACATCGATAAAAAATATGTTTGTAAAATTTACAATGTTATATTGTAAATTATAAATTTTTTATTACATTCGTGTGGCAATTCAATGATATTTACAATTGGGATCAAACACACTAAAAAAAAAACCACAGATCTATATTAAAAAAAAAAAAAATTGCACTACATGTTGCGGGATCCGCGCCCGGACCCCTTCGTCACCACTAACCAAATCTAAAAACCCTCGTTTCATTGCGTTTTGATTAATTTTTGTATTCTAGATAAAAAAAAATAAATAATGATAAACCTATGTAATACACAGCGTAACTAATAAATGATTAATGAATAATAGAAAAATAACAATTCGATTGTTGTAAGCTAATTAACTACTGTAATCCTTCCAATTCTGAGCATTCTGAAATCCTTATCTTCAATTTATAATTTACGTGCTGCTCCCCTGGTGAAATCCTTATCAAAGCCTGGGAATGCTAATTCTTATAGGTTAATACACTAATTAGTATGAAGTCCAGCACATGGATTGCATATCAATATATTCACTTGGTTTGTGTGTCAGCAAACGTAGGTTATCCAAGGCTGCAACGGAGAAGCCTTGACCTAACAAAAGCATTTGAATCCCAAAAGAAAATACTTCTGTAATTCACAGTTAGGCTCTTTATTTTGACCAATTGTGAAATCTTTTACAGTGGCAAAAATAATAATAACAATAATAAAAGCCTACGACATTTGAATCGAAATTATGATGACATTAAATTCAAAACAGGCAAAACTGTTAGAGTGAATGAATTGTGAATAGTTTGTCTTCTGTCTTTACTAAAATGAATTATTATAAATATTTAAACTTACCTAACAATTTCTTAACCATAGTAATTACCATGAAGTGACACTTACCTAGAAAAGAAAAGAAAGTAAATTTAAGATTTAAAGTAATAAGTTATTTTAAAATGAATAAGAAAGAAACTTAAGTAATTTAAAACGATTTTAACAGTGATTCTCAATTTTTCTAAATTTATATTTTATAATTGTTGTATCAATTAGAAAAAGATGCCCTCATCTCAAATTTATACATTCGCAAATACGAATTCACATATGCACATGAGTTTATCTATGTCACAAGCTATTCATGATAATTAACGGAAAAAGTAAAATAAATAATACATAGAAAAAATTGTTTCTTCCGACAATAAAATAATAATTAATCTTAATTAATATTAAAATGTATATTTAAATTTATCCCTGAAATGTTTTAAGAGAAACTAAATTAAGAACTTTTTTATTGTAAAACAGAGATATAAATGTGACAGTTGATGTAAAGAATTATTTTTTATATTCTCTTTGAATCTTTTTAAAAAAAAATAATTAAGAAGAATTTCTTTAAATGAATCGTTATTCAACTCTCCTTCAGTATTCGGCAGCTCTGCAAAATTTGAGACCCACTGGTTTAAAAAATGTAAAGCATTTAAGAATAAAATATTTTTATTTCATTTTTTTTTAAGAAAAATTATTGCTCTTAAAGTATAGAAAGTTCATAATATAAGCAATCAATAATAAAAGATTAACATAAATTTCATAAATTGTAATTGGCTAATTGAAGTTACTGCAACTTGAAACTCATAGATGTATGTCATGCCATTCGAAATATATCTTTTAATGGCAAGTTATTTGGTGTTATATTGATTTTTTTTTATATAAATATATTATATAAATCGTAAGCAAATATATAATTAAACGACATTAATACGGTAACTCATTCTATAATATTACTCTTCTGAATAATAATAAATAATAATATTAATATTCTTTAGCTAATTTATTACGAATTTCTTTAGTAACTGTTTTATTTCCATAAATCTACGTGTTGCCCAAATAATCCAAATGTCACCGTTTTACTGTGTTCACCATGGAACAGGTAGCCGAGTGGGTAAGGGCGCTTCCCTGCGGGTTGGAGGTGGCGGGTTCAATCCCCGCCTCGGATTTTTCCTCGCTTCAATCGCCACTTCCAAACGGATCCTAGGGTCTACCCAGCCCTCTGGGTTGAATGGGTACCGGGCTTATTTCCCGAGAGTTAAAACCGGGGCGGGCGTCGGGCTCACCATCCGACTTCAACTTACAACTTGTTAGTCCCGTTGGTCCTGAAGCTCCGGGAGCGACCCCAAGGGTCTGCATAGGCCTATAGTCGGACACTTCAACTTTAACTGTGTTCACCACTAAACTCTTTAAATCTTTATTAAATTTTTTTTTACTGTAACGAAGAAAACTTATGATTTCTGTTTGTCTTACGAAACTGACGTGGAAATCATTTTAAAGTTAAATACAAATAAGCCAACATCAATCAGTTTTAAATTCTCTTAGTAAATGTTGTTGAATTGAATATACAGAATTGACTGAGGCCGTTTCTACTTTTATTTGAATAAATTTCACTTAAGTCAACAATTATTTCTTTGAAATCTCGAGCCGTCTCGTCTACCATCCGAAAGACCTTCAATAATTCTACTTCAGTAAATGTGGACTGCAAAGTAGTTTTATCTGCTTAATTAAGTCCAAATCAAATATTTGCCAAACGAATTTTATATAAAGACAGATTGATTGATATTTAATGCACTTCCAAATTCTGAAAACAATAGCCAAGAAGGACATGACGATGAATCTCTGATTTTCCCACTGAAACCTGCTGACATAACGAATTGTTGGCCCAGAGACAGAGACCTTGGCCTCTAGAGAGGCCTCACACAGGACACAGCGGGAATTCAGAAACACCAAATGCTGGAGAAAGAAGAGGAATGTTGGACTTAAATATATATGGCTTCTTCCTCATTAAAATGGATCGTCGTTCTAGATTTCCGTTTTTGTAAGAAAGATACATATAAAATAAATAAATAAATAAATAAATAAATAAATAAATGAAGGGGTTCTGAAAGAACTTGTAACCCAATTTCTTTAAATTATTACGTCTACACTTCTTTTTTTTTTTTTAAATCATGAACACAAAGGAAAAGGAATACCTGCGAGTACAACAAGTGAATGTAATTTTGTGCTAAAGCATAAATTTAAGGGCGATCCATAATAATAAAAAAATATCAAAATAATAATAAAAAAAAATAATAAAAATAAAAAAGAAGTACATTAACGTAAGGAAAAATAATAAAAAAAAAAAACACATGCGGACATAAAGAAAAAGGAGATACACGGATTCGAACCGAAAAACTTCAACTTATGAGTCGGAGACCAACAAGCTAGACAACTGAAATGAGATGGTTTTATCCCTAAAATTGAAGATAATAGAGCAAATCCAATGAAACAATCCCAAATATCTCGAGGGTGGGGTGGGGACCCTGAAAATAGCCTATTCCTACGTTGTTTGTGACTCTAAACACGATGGTGAAATCCGTTTGCCGATCCAACCTTCCGTTCGGGAGTTGTTACGCGAGGACAGATACGGACGGGTAGACGGACAGGACAAACACAGTAGATACCGATTTTGGTCGCTATCACAATAGCTCCCAAATGGGTCGATAAAAATCATATCATCAAATTTGCTGAAGTTGATTGAAAATTCACAAATGTGTAATTTCAATCCCTTAAATCCAAATTAGCTCAAATTGAAAGCACGCGCAAATTTAAATGGATTATTTATTTTTTTTTAGTAAATTATTTTCTTTAAAATAACGATTTCGTTTCAAACTCTCTTAATTAATTTGCTAAAGCAAATTTTTTATTTATTAATATCATTAAATTAATAATTAATTTTATAAATAGGTTATCAATAACAAAAAAATGAGTGAAAAAACGATGGATTATAATGAACGACACCAAGACACCACTGCAACGAGAAGACCAAATTAACATGATCCAAAAGAATTTTTTTCGTCATCGACAACGTTAACAAAAGACCGCCACGTTCCAACAACTCTATTCTACGATTGGTCCTTTAATTATGAATACATTATCTTTCATTATATAAAGCCTGTCATTTCTTTGATTTTTATCTTGCTGATGATGGAGGACTTACGACGCCTTCGAAACTGTCCATGGAACTCTATTCGTATTGTATTTTTAAAAAAAAATGAATTTCTAAAATACCTAAATTGAAACTGAACCTAAAGTCATTTCAATGAATTATGATAAAAAGGCTTCATTTTTTTATATTTTATAAACAATATTAAAAACATGATTCATCCTTCGAATCTCTCTCTTTATCAACCTTTTTTAAAATTTATTCTTCTCAATCACTGAATATTTTTTAGATATCCAAAAATTGTTTTTCACTTGAACATTTTTTTTTTCCTTTGATTAGATAAGACTTTTTTTTGCATTGAAATTTAGTGAAATATCTAAACGAATTCGATTAACTTATGAATCGCTTTTTATTCATTTATATTTATGAAAAGATATAATTCATATATACAAGCAAATGTGGACAATTTAGATTCATAAATTCTTTACTTTAGGATTTTTTTCTTCTTAACACTCTTGCTAAAGCAGAAAAAAAAAAAAAAAGAATTAAAAAAAATACGAAAAAAACACCTAAGCTTTGTTTTTTAATATAATAATTGTACTTCGTGGTCCTATTTCACTTCTATCCTAATATTATAGGCTTGTTATAATTTATTTCTTTTCTTTTTAAAGCATCCTGTTTTTATTATTAGATGATCAATCGTATTTTCATTATTAATTATTATTAAAGTTCGACGGAAACTGTCGAGGATTAGCTTAATCCTTAATCTCTTGTATTTTTAAGCCAGATTTATTTTATCATCTTAAAAAAAAGTCCAGATTTTGATACAATACAGAATCGTAAATAACTACGATTAAGAATTTGGTAGAAAAAAGTAGTTGTATACTTCATACCGAAAAGAATTAATGTTAAAACTAAGTTCTCTTGAGTTATGGGACACGTGACCCAATGCCCTGATCTCCCATCCTCCGCTTTAGTCTTCTATCCCCCACCCCCTTTCTCCAGTGGAAAATTTCTGCTGACACCCATGTATTAAACTACGCTATCTACTATATGTACACACAGCGTCTATGACTAATGACAAAATTAAGATAAAGTACAGAAAGAGGGCGTTATTTTCCATCCTAAGACCCAAGTACTCTGTGGAAATTTTTAATGTGAATTCGTTCTTAAGTCACTGATTTTAAAAATAAACCTGAATTATGTGATAACGATTTTTTTTACATAGTGAAGATATTAATTTTCTTATTGAAATAATAATAATAATAATAATAATAATAATAATAATAATAATAATAATAATAATAATAATAATAATAATTACGAATGGAACATTAAAAAAAGAAACAGAGGGCTTAATTCTAGCTGCTCAAGAACAAGCTTTACGAACAAATGCAATTAAAGCAAAAGTTGAAAAATCGTCAACGGACTCAAAGTGCAGATTGTGCAAAGAATCTGATGAAACAGTGGATCATATTCTCAGCTCATGTAGAAAAATTGCACAGACGGACTATAAGACGCGGCATAATGCAGTTGCAAAGATGATTCACTGGAACATCTGCAAAAATTATCACATTGCAACAACAAACAACTGGTGGGAACATACAGTAAACAATGTGACTGAAAATGATATCGTGAAAATACTGTGGGATTTCAGAATTCAAACGGATAAGATCTTAGCACACAAT
>JAFIDM010014012.1:70939331-70975201 GCA_023159025.1 Thereuonema tuberculata
GATACACATTGTTTTGTAGTGTCCTGTATAATAATAATAATAATAATTAAACGAAATATATATATGTATATAGCTACTACTTTAGATTACTTTTAGCAGTTTTTTTGCTTCGTGAAACAGTCCTCGATACATTTTTCTTTAGATCTGCATTAAATTTCCTCTTTATTTAACTGGTTATTTGTGTTTATAGAAGGCAATAATCAATTGCTGTTACGGTCAAGCTATCACAGCTCTATCTACTGTAGTTCCTCAATGTCTTCCAAAAGGATGCAGAATCGGAGAGGATGGAGAATTTGAAGGGCGGATATATGACTTCTATCATTCAGATACGGAAAGAAAGAATATTTTATTCGGGGTTCTAAGCAAACCTAGACATATATTTAAAAAACTAACATTTAGGATCACCATAAAACGGCAAAATACAGAGAGAAACCAAACATGGGAGGAAACCATTTAATGATGGAATAATGGACTCTCTGGTTATAGTTATTTGTATTATTATATTTGTAATGTTATATAATTTGTAATATGGTATTTTCTACTTCGACAAAAGTGACCGGAAGATCTCCGAATTTATAAATTTTTAAAATAAATTTATTTAATTTATGCACTATCACTTTTGCACTATCTTAGCCTTTGATCTGGTGATTAGGTTTGGCTGATGAGTCCCAAAAAAGGACGAAACGGTCCGTCCTAAACTCTCACTTAGGAGAGCTTAGAAATTTTTTATTTTTTATTTATTATTTATTTTATTTATTAATTATTATTTATTTATTATTTATTAATTATTTTTTATTTTTTTTTCGGTGTCATTTTTCGTATTCTTTTCTATTTAATTTGTAAATAAGTTATTTGTGATTTTTTTTTATTTTTAAAAGTACTTTTTATAAGTTTAAAAATATAAAATGATTTATTTTTTGACATCCTTTAATTGATAATCTTTAGAAAAAGAAAAAAAAAAGTTAAAGGAAAAATGAAATAATACGTTGTAAATACGTTAAGTGAACTTTAAAAATGTTAATGTAATTTTAATGTGGATAATAACACGAATCCTAGAAAAAAAAAATACATTTATTTTCCTGTAGTAATAAAAATAATGTGTGTTAAGAGAAGTTAGATATTTTTTAGAAGTATAGCGCCATCTTTATGTCAAATTTATAGAATATCCAGTAATACACGCAAGGCTGATACAATGAAGAAGTGTTTATAGATTAATGTACAGGTTTTTACTAAAGTGTTGGATACGCTCACACAAACAAGGCTCCTTTTTTTTTTTGTTCTTTCTACAGCAGGAGATGAACTTGAACCGATTTGAACTCAAAGAGCTTTTGGCAGAACTAAACCTGATCAATTAAGCGTCTTCGAAATATCCGTAAAGGAAAAAAAAATCAATTGACATCAATTTTTATTCAATGATCCGTTCAGAAACTGCATCAGTGATTTTTAGAAACAACTTTAGCCGCTGAATCAGTCAAGGGAAGTGACGTCATTGCTGACCACAAGTTGAAATCCTGAATGGACTCAAGAGCGGAATCCACTAATCAGGAAAGAATTTCAAGGAGGAAAAAGAAAAAGTCCAGAATTGCTTCTGTTCAAGTAAACCGTGGGATTTCGTTCACAGTAAACATTGATTCAACGGGGAACAAAATTCACACAACCTCCCCTTCGATTGTAGTGCTGTGGACCAGGTTTATTCTGTTTTTAAATATAGGTGGAAAAAAAAAATCAGATTGTTAACAATAAAAATTGTTTGAACAAGAACAGCAGCACTGAAAGGTAGGCATTTAAACTGGGTTACAAAAGAGTTGGAAGCTAATTTGTCTTTGAGTCTCTTGAAAAACAGCACCAGGAAGTCACTAAGACACACATTAAGGAAAAGACGAAGACACATTTCATTGTTGATTTACGTTGGAATGTTTCAATTGACATCCTCTTTACAATAGATCTGCTCTTTATCACAAAGTCACCGAGAAATATACAGGGTGTTTCGAAAATGGTAGACAAAGCGAAGAGATACGGGTTCCAAAAGTCATTTTGAGTCGAAAATGTTTGTATGTCATTTTGTTGTACGGGCCGTTTAGTTTTAGAGTTAGGAAATGAATGCTTTGGGGAATGGTTTCTAATCAAAGAAAGCTCAGGTCAGGCCATTTTCAGCATTTTCTTTAATTATCATATCTGTTTTTAGTCAAAACATTTGTTATCCGGATTGCTTTTTATAATAAACCTTTATTTTATTTACTTACACTTCCTAATGTGAACTGAGCTTTCTTTGATTAGGGACCATTCCCAAAGCATTCATTTCCTTACTCTAAAACTACAATTAAATGTCATAGAGCATTTTCGACTCAAAATGACCTTTGGAACCCGTGTCTCTTCGCTTTGTCTACCATTTTCGAAACACCCTGTATATGTACATTTAAGTTATAAAAATCGTTGTAAGTATATAAGCTGTGGGTTCAAGAACGGACTCGTGGTGAGATGTCTGTGATTCAGGAATTTTTCTAAATATTCATTTATATACAAATTAAAAAATAGGTTACCTATCCTGGGATCACATTTATGTCAATTCGTATTTTTCAGATTAATAATTGAAATAGTCCTATTCACATCGATTGAACCCTTATAAAAGCCATCCGCTTGTTATCATTATTATACACATTCCATGAAAAAACATCTCGTAATCATCGTGAAATTTAACAGCAAAACCAAGACAAAGAAATTTATTTTAACAATTTAATAACATGAAAAACAAAACAAGATAGGGATAGCGATTAGTAAACCACTGACAATGCTTCGCAACGTCTTATGATAAGTATACGAAAATATAATTGATATTGCTTTAATTTCCTTATTATTGTAAATGTGATTGTTGCGAATGCAAAAGGCGCAATTGTTGTGATTGTTGCTAATGATACCTGTTCAGAGACGGACAGACAAAACGGGAATATTAGTCTTTCGATTACTAATCAGAAGACTAAAAATTGTAAAATAAATTTCTTTGTTTATCGTTATACACAATCCACGATAAAAACAGCTAATATACCTCTGTACTACTCAAACAATGAAGTAATACAATGTAAAGGTAATCGTAATCTCAGAAATTCAGTGAGTATGGTAAATCATATCGATGTTTATCATATGAAATTTAAGTTTCTCATTCTATATCCGTCGCGTCGTATAAATCAAAATTAAGTTGTAGGACAGTTTTTGAGCTCCAAGGTCGACATTCTGTCAATGGGTCTTCCAAAGTATTGAGAATAATTTGCAAATTAGGGAAGTTCCTCTAGAAACAGAAATTCGTTTACAATAAAACTTCGACAACTTCTTGAGACAAGAAGGCATTCTTTTGATTTCTATTTTAGTTTCTAGGTCTCCAAATTTTAAGAATTACTGCAAAGGAAATGAAAAAGGACGATGCATTTCGTGCCCAATTTTGAAATTTAACTGTTTTTAAAATAAAAAAAAAAAAAATGGAGAATCGGTAAAAGGTAGCCAATTTTCACTTGCAAATACGAATTAAAGGCAACAATAGAAAATTGAATAAATTATATAAAATGTACGTTCACTGACCCAAGTCGGATCAGTTATAACTTCGTCACTTACTGGTTTATCGTAACAATGTGCTTATCATCACAAATCTAATTTGCCAAAGAATCTGCAAAGTAAACCGTAATGTTTATTAAACGATGCTCACAATTTTTTGTTGTGCATTTCATAATTAACGGCAACTTGTGCTCAATCGACATTCATTGAAGGAAGTAGAAATTTCATTGAAAGGTCACTAGATGGAGACATCCCCTTGGCATTCGTGGCATTAGCTGTGAAAGGAAAACCTACGCTTACAGCCCTTAATTGATATCCTAGGTGGGTGAAATTTGAGGCTGAGACGTGAAATATTGTTGTCTCTACATGCAAAGTTTCATGAACATCAGTTCAGTGATCTTTGTTTGTATATACGTATACAAATACATTTCGACTACATACCTTCGATACTGTAATGAAGGTTTATAGATATATTTGATGTTTATTAATGAATGAAGTAGCTTCAAAGCAAATTTGATAAAAAATGTTTTTCCATAGTTTATTTTTGAAATGATGAAGCAAAAGCATAAAAAGCATTCTAGTAGGTTCTTTTGAGATCAATGGAGCTATCCTGCAATGAGTCGTAATTAAAAGAAAGGTTATAAAAAAAGTACTACGAACCTCCCATCTGTCGCTCGGTTGAGTAACGCCCCCTCCCTTCCTTAGGGAGGGTTATTTTGTTTTTTTAAAAAAAAGGTTTTTTACTACTTTTTATATGTAATTGTTGCACTAATTACTACATAATTATTCTGCACAAATTAAACTTTTTGTGATTGGGTTCTGGTTCTAGATATGTAGGTCATAAACAATAGAAAGAATATTTAAAACTGTAAATTAAAATAATAACACACACAAAAAAAAAAGCATCAGTTGAAATAAGGTCATTCCAAGGGGAAGGAATCGGTTGTTGATTTATCCCACAGATCTAATCGATTATAACTATGAAGCTAATTGATGCTCTAATGATGTCATTATTTATTCTCATTCAAATGACCTCTTCATTTGAACTGATAAAGTCAATCACGTGACTCAATCACTGCCTTGTCTGTAGTTTAGATCTGGTTTGATAATATTAAAATGACGGTTTTGTTATTTGTTGGAATTATTATTAAATAATCAAAATTTATGAAGTTAAAGTAAACAAGGAAAAAGAAAAATTAAAAAACAAAATAAAACAGATTGAATCTGACTGATGATGATTTATATTTTTAGTTGATGTCTGAAGCTCAAAGATGTTTAAACGAAGTTTGAATACAAAATGTGACCCGTGTTACATAAGGTAAATTCTTTTCGAGTTTCCAAGATTTATGATTTCCATTCTATTCCATTACTTCACTGTTTGCGTATCAACGCGCCTGTTGTAAAGGACTTTGGCGTCAGCAGTGACTCTGACATGTAGTGGCCGACCGCTAATCAAAATATTTTGGAAAAGCGAACACATTATATCTGGAAGCTTAATCCACAGGAATTATTCTGAATTAAATACTTCTCAATCCGGAAAAATAATGGTAGGTTTAAACTTTTTTTGATACTTTTCCATTATCCGGATGCCACATTGAAATTCCTTCATTAGAAGAGCACATAAGAACAATAGAATCACAGAAATATTTGGAGGTTGGAAAGGAAATGGCGTCAAATGGCACTCAACTGACAACCTCCAAATATCTATTGCCTTTATGTTATGTTAAAATGAAGATATTTCAATGTGACGTAGCTATAATGGAAAAGTACCAACTTTTCTTAGGAGTTTTATTAAATTTTTAAGTTTTCATTTCTTTTCAAGCAATATGATAGGAATATGTGCAACATACATGTAACATTTATTCCAATGTACATTGCAACATAAACGATTATCTTATGTTGATTTAATTATAATATAAGTAAGAACTTTAACATGGTTAATTATGTATAATAAAAATTAACTAGTACAACTTTTAAAAGCACATAGGTTTATATATAAAGTTAAGAGATTACAAAAATATAGATTTACATGAATTTACGATGCTCAGGAAGCTTATCGGGCATTTTTGCAATGCCCTTCGTCAACTCTCTCTCTTTCCTTTCCTGACAGTTGACGAAGGGCATTGCAAAAATGCCCGATAAGCTTCCTGAGCACCGTAAATTCATGTAAATATATATTTTTGTAATCTTTTAACTTTATATATAATCATATGTGCTTTTAAAAGTTGTACTTATTATTAACACAACATTAAATATTAAAATAATTTTAAATAACATCTTCCGAAGGATAACAAATGTTACCGGTACAAATTTATTTTGCATCTTTCAATTATGCCATAATTTGCAATTTTAAATAATTTTTGATAATTTTTAATAGAAATAAAATTTTCTCCGATCTTGTTAGTAGTTGATGAACATTCCTCATAAGTACTCATTGTATTTTTTCCTCTGTCCCTTCGTCGTTATCCATTCATCTGTTCCTTTTAGTTGATGGTAATGTTTTTTTATTCCGACCTTTCTACAAGTGTTATATGAAGAAGAATCGTTCTTCAAATGAGGCCGAGGTCTAAACGTGAAGAGATTACAATAGTTGGGGCATTTATTTGAACACCATCGAATATTTTGCTACCTAGATCTCACTTATTGAATTTTGTATCAGACACTTTTATATTGAAGAGCTTCTCCAAGCAAATCTTGTAGTATGATAAAGACAGTGAAAAAAACTTAACTTACATAAATAGTTTAAAGAAAGTGGATGCTCAGATTAAAGTCATCGAGTGAACACTTACTCACGAAAATTTTGAAATGAATACAGTCTTTGGAGAACTTTTGATTAAGCTCTTTTTTATTTTTATTGTTTAGTTTGTAGAAAAAAGGCATTGAAAAGAAGGGATAACCATTAAACATCATTGATGCTAGGGATATTATTGGCAAAATTATTGAAAAACATTAACCTTGACTTCTTTGAAAAAGGGTGTCTTTCAGCTAAAAAGACTATTAAGATTAAGAAAAATGTCAAACAAAAAATAAAAATAAAATAGCCTGATTTCTCCCTCCCTTTGCTTTATATATGGGATATCAATGCCCAAACTCTTAGGCGCGCCCGTGAATTTGAAATCGGGGGATGGAAATGGGGGTTGGGGGTTAAAATCACAATAAATAAGTGGCTTCTTTTTCCTGCTGGGAGAGAAATCCGTTACAAACGAATGATGACTCTCTTCAAAAAAACAAAAGGATAAATAATGATGAACTTCTTTTTTCTTTTGGATGATTTACAAACCCGTCCCCTTCGACAATCTTTCTTTTTTTGGAATGTAGGAGCGAAACCTAAGAACTTTACCTAAGCATCGCGTGTGAATAAAAGCTAGATGACATTTATGCCATAGTTCACAAAGAGGCCTTCTGAGACGATCAGGGATGGGGGAGAATTCATCCAAACCCTAAAAAGGATAGGAATACTAGATTTCTTCCAATGGGTGGGGCTTGTTAATCCTTACCAACTCCCTCGTCTCTTTTTTCACCGAGCAAGTGTTAAGGAAAACCTCGGAATCAATGTGGAACCCGAAAAGGTAAAATAAGCAATAAAAAACTCGCCAAAAGGATAAATTTCGAGAAAACCCATGTGCACGCTACACGCGGCCGCTATGAATTTTTTTAGCGCATAGTTGCGCAGGTAAAAATTAATATAATAAAGGGTGAGACCAAGTTGTATACAAAATGACATCCTAATTTCCCGAGACCTGGTTGTGTACTGCTGACTGCTCCTAGCTGATGATCGCCATATTAGCGTGAAACAGCTGTACTAGGATGTCATTTAGTACACAATTTTGTCTCACCCTTTATTTTATTAAGTGTGAAGCACTTAAGAGAAAAATGGTCGAAATGATTTCAGAAATCAACGAGAAAGAAAATGAAGATTTCGGAGGATCCTTTTTCTTTGTCTTTCGATGGCGATGAAGAAAAGTTGTTTCTTTCTTCTTCTTAAGAACAGACAAGAGGGAGAGAGAGAGACACAGAAAAAAAAAACCCTACAGACAGAAAAGAATTTGAACCACCTTCCATTAGCCAGCGTTTGAGCAAAGGAAACAGGACTAATTAATTGCAGACGATAGATGGTAATCACGCGTAATTAGTAGCGCATTTCCTTGCGATAGAGGTCGTTGTTACTTGGAGACATCTCTCGAGAATATTTGTCAACGATAGAAGGGGAAAAAAAATTATTGCATCAACGACGAAGACTTGGGGCTATAAAATACATTAGACGATCAATTCCATCGAACGAGTAAAATACCACGGATCCCAGACGATGATTTTATTTGTTAATAAGGTCTCCTCAGGGAAAGCAATAATCTATCAACATGACAGAGAACTTAGTGGAGTACTTTTTAATCCTCCCTCTCCAGAACATTCTGACGACACTTTAATGATTGGGAGGAATTTAAAAACACTTGGGGGACGGTTTAAAAGGAAGATTAAGTGCAATTCTAGTAAATAGAATTTAGCAGTAGACCAATTTATCAAACTAGGAAAATGAAATTGAAAAAAAAAGTAACTGAGGAACCAAATAAATAAATAAAAGAGTAATTAAAAGTCATTTCAGAATGTAATTTAGAGACGCGTAAATAATAATAAAACGTATTATATTAGTAAAACGACGTGTTATTTGTAGTGAACTGATTTATTTTAATCAATTTGCAGCTATTCAAACAAGAAAAGGTTTGTCTTTCCTCTTACGTCAGCAACCAATCGGATAATTCCCGAGGTGATCAATTCAAAGATAGATTACCTCATAGTTCTTAGGAAAGAGCTGAGAAAATATTCTCCCTTACAGCTGTAATGTAAGAAGGTTTAACGTGCATTAAATGTTATAGGAAAAACGATGAAAATGCACATTCGTTTGCTTTCACGCCTAGAGCCATCATCGACGGGAATCCGGGACAGCTGTTTCGTGCTTTTTAGGATTCATCAGCCAGATTTACCCTCGATAATCAAGCTCAGAACCCCGTGAAAGCCTATGGATCCTTCTCCCGCTCTCGGACGCTGTACTGATCACAGCGAGTTTCCTGTTGTTTGCTTTTGCGGGGTCCCACTTCCGAGAGCGGTATAAGGATCCACAGGCTTTCACGCGTTCTGAGCTTCATCATCGAGGTTTGAAATCTGGCTGATGATTCCCAGGTTTCCGTCAATGATGGCTCAAGGCGTGAAAGCAAGCGAACGTGCATTTCCATCCTTTTTCCGTTTGTCATCTTACAATTGTTACAATAAATTTACTTAATATCAAACTATCTTTCGTTTTGAACCTCTCCTCTCCAGGAATGGTTAAATACTTTGGAAACATTACAAACTTTTGATTTAAGGAACTGGTAAAATTTAATTCTAATAGTTTTTTCTTTTTAATTTAGAATAAATTGAGTAGGCCTACCACTGAAAAAAAAACAAAAAAACAAAGAGCAATCTCTTTTTCTTTTTAGGTTGGATGATTACAATGTATTTTCTTAATGAAAACAAAGTTGAAAGGCCTCGCTAATAACAAAGATTGGTAACAGCTAATCTATGTAGAATAAC
The DNA here is from genome assembly GCA_023159025.1 of Thereuonema tuberculata. Classification (NCBI taxonomy): domain Eukaryota; kingdom Metazoa; phylum Arthropoda; class Chilopoda; order Scutigeromorpha; family Scutigeridae; genus Thereuonema; species Thereuonema tuberculata. Next base: position 70,948,440 of record JAFIDM010014012.1, read on the forward strand.
AACCTAATTCTGTGATATGTATGTAAGTTATTTAGATAGAAGCAGATATAAAAGGGAATAGTTATTTAGTGGATTATAATGAAATGTTGGGTAACATTTACTAAAGAGAAATGGCTGTGAGTAAGAGAATTAGGACGCGTTTCTTTGGCGTGCACAATTTCTTCACGAAAGCACTCAGGAAAAGCATATTATGACATCGAACAGTTTATTTACTTAAGGTGTAGTCTATTATTATAGAACTTTATTTTTCCCTGACTGTTTACCGTCTCAGAAAAAGAAAAAATGGAAAGCAGAGATTTTCTTTACAAGTTAACGATAATAATTACGAAATAATTAAAAACGTATTAAATACCTGCGTTTAGACGATGCATATTTAGGAGTCATAATAAACTGAAAGTAGGTCAAAGGTAATTTAAACGAGATCAAGTAGTTCAGGCTAATCGTACGTTTTCTTACAGTAAAGCACGAACTATGATTATTGGTTTCACTTCGTTGATTTGGTTGGAATTTCGGCAATTTTGTTTGTTTGTTAGGTTTCAGCATTTTTCAACACTTCTTGAGAATGTCTTCTTTATTATACATAATATTTCGATTGGCATTTTCAGGTTAAATTTAGTATATTCACGAAACCTACTCTTAACATTTTTCGTAAAAAATGTAACAAATCAAGTTTGTTTTAAAACTTTCCAACAAGTTTAAATTAAACCTCGAACTAACTTCACAATACACACGTACATAGGATATTTCTTACAACATTACAACACGTACGTAATGTGTTATTACAATACGAAGTATAAAATTCAGTATCAGATAGTAGGAAATATAGGAAAATAATGATATGGATTTAGACATTGGGTTATTGTTTAAACAGTAAGTTTTTTTTATGTTTCTTATTTTGATTTCTTTTTAGATAATCTTCAGTGACATTCAGGAAAATGGAATCAACAGTTCTACAGTTTAGTTACCTGTTTTGAAGACTATTTTTTACATTCTTTGAATGTAACGCCTTTTATAATACTACTACTACTACTACTACTACTACTAATAATAATAATAATAATAATAATTCCCGCACACGTCTTTACACTTGGCAATATGTGCTTTGGTCCTTGACCCGCCATATTGTTTTTGCTGGGGAAACACAAGGTTTGAAACTTACAAACATAATAATAATAATAATATTCTTGCAAATATTTTAATCTACTCTTTTCATTTGCAGTATGTTTACAGCTGTCTTACAAATACAGTGCAGGACTTCAGATCCTTGCTGTTTCCTGTGACCTACAAGTATCACATAGTCACTCATAAAAGAGCTGTTGAGTTACAGAAACTAAAGGAGTGGGTGATATGATTTAATTATACGTACTGATAAAGCTTTTGATCTAATAAACAAAAACTGTCAACACTGTTAGGAAGGAAAGTATAAGTTTCATTTCAACTCAAGAAAATTCATATTCATTCATTTGTCATTTTCATACAAAAAGAAAAAAAAAATTAAAAAAAAATTGCTTATGTTGAAAGACAGCTTTTTAAAGCTTCGATGATAAGATGAATCATGTATTCGTTAGATAATGATTTATAATAATTAATAAGCATAAATTTATTTAGTAAAATCTAAACAAAGGAACTTCAAAGAATCATACGTTATTAAAAAAAAAAAAAGCTTAACTTGAAACAACATTTGGAAAATCTTCAAATCAAATTTAATATATTCAATATTTTATTACAACAAATTTTCTAAAATTAAAAATTTTAATAAGAACAAAAAGCCAATTCAATAAAATAAAAATAGTCAAATAATCATTAATGAAGTATTATAATTAGAGTGTTGTTTTTGAAGTTAATCTTACTAAAATGTCATAATCATAATAGAATATTACTCTTTCAACAGACCAAATAATACTATTTTAAGTAATAATACAAATTTTTTGTTTCATTTACGACATAATTGATTTGTTGGATTTCAATTATCAATGATTTTAAGTAATTAGAGAGAACTGCTTTGCATATTTTGAGTATACAAGAATGTGTTTAGAAATATTTGTACCACTAAAGTTAATTTTGTTCGTAAGAGATCCACTGAGAGCCGCGAAGAGATCAAGGCATTTCTCGGAAGAAACCAAATTAATTTTTAAAATTTAGCAGAAAAAGAATATTACTAAAAAGTAGAGAATGAAGGAAGCTAAAAAAAAAAATATTGTGTTTACAGAGGAAAGAATGAAAGTGAATGATTCATTTTCTAATTCACATGGATGATTTAAAGAATTTGATGAATCATTTTTGTTTTCTGTTGTATTTTTCCTTGTCTCTTATAAAAGATATTTCAAAGTTCTGCTGAAGTCAGAAACGGAAATAATACAACAATTACATATAATAAATATATAAGATAATAAAATCAAACTGATATAGGATTTTATAATTTTATAATTACACATATATGTGTGTAATTCACAGCTAAAAAATTGCTTGTTTTCCTTATATATGATATACGTATATTTCCTTATATACACATATATTTATATATTTAAAAGGAAAAACAAATAACTTTATAGTTGAGAATCATTACTAATATAGGTAAGATGCCGGATGTCAAGTTTGTCACCCAAGATGAGGTTCTCAAACTACAAAATGAATTCCTAGACATTTTTTCTTAGCCCCTCCTGACTACAACAACAACCAAAAAAAAATTCGTTTTTGAATGTCCCACCTTTTCTTTCGTCTAGAACCATAAATTCGTCGTTACGTTTAATGGAAACTTGACGGCCAACGTAAATAACGACCTTTTTTTTTCTTTTCTTTTTCCTTCTTTAAGACCCCCTCGGCGTCTGGCCAACGTAACGGAAAACTCAGTTTAATCCCCACCCCTCCCTCCACTCAAACTTGTTCAATCTTTTATCAACATGCATCTAGAGAGAGGGGGGAAAGACATCAAAGGAACATTCTGGAACTCCTACCCAGCACTTTTCAGTCAGCATTTTCACGTATGAGTTCTGGACAACTTGAAAGAAGAAAATCGAATGTATTTTGAGATAATGTTTTAATTCAAGATTTGTTACATTCAAAAATGATTTAGTTGTTTTCTTTGGTGGGAAAATTACTGAATTTTAACATAAAATTTCATTTTGGAAGCCTGTTACATAAAACAATTAATAAAAAGCGAATAATGTTCACTATCAAATTGTAATATTATTTGTAATCGTAGAAGAACATTTTTTACTTCAATTTAGCAATACTTAAGGTAGGTTTAATAATTAGTTTGTCTGTACTCTGTAGTTCTCATACAAAAAAAGGTAAGAACAAGGAAATCATTTTTTTCTAATTACTCTTTATTTAAACTAAATAAAAAAATAGTTATCCTGTCTTAAAAAAATAAATTACAACTTCTTGATCAAATGTATGCAGCAACATGTAACTTTTAATGATGAAGTTTTAATTTATCAAATTTAAATATCGGTTTTTTATACTTTGAAATTACTTTAATACTAATACATATCATATTGTAACTTCAATCTCGTCATAGGAAACAATTTTCCCAAAAAATTAATAATTTAAAAATTAATTTTGGAATATCAAAGATTATCTTGTGAATCTAAATATTATTTATTTATATTTATTTATTTTTATTGACAAATCTAAAATTTGTTCCTATACTTCACATATACTTTTTTTTTTTATTATTATTTTTTTATAAATACGAAAATCCGGTTTTCAAGTTTTCCGGTTTTTTTAAGTGACCTTGCATATTTTCTGTAGAAAATCAAAAAATGTAATTCTCTTTTTTTTCCCCTCTGAAAGACAACCTAATTTCTAACTGGTACAAAATGTTTAGCAGAAGTGTGAAAATTACGAGGCCTTTTGGAATTCAGAAGTTTGTTTGTTAATTCTTGGGTTATAATCTTATACAAATGAATTTCACCAATACTTTATCATTGTCGGAATGCAAGTTGCGTAGGGACAGTTTCCCTTCGTCTCGTTGCACTGAATTAATAAAGGAATTCAAAACCATTGCAACTGATCTATAGAGGAAGGGAATTCACTGACTTTTGACCCCTCGACAATCAATCGTTGTGATTTGTTGGCCAAATTCATCGGTTCCATTCAGCCACTGAACCTTTGAACGTTCATTCCACACGAGGAACAACCTGTCTCTAAGAATTAGTAATAATAAAAAAAATAGGTCTCCTGTGACCCAACACTTTGCAGTCGCGCAGCCACATTCCGAAGTCGAATTAATGGTGCAGCACGTTATAGAGTCGCCTGACGGGATTCCCTAGGATGAATAAAAAAAAGCCTGCCTTGTTGTTTTTTCGTGACGAATTATCGTTCACCAATTACTGCCGTAAGGAGGACTTAATTCAATAACCCAGTTTTGTGGAGGCAAAAATGGTAATGAACTTGTCCTTATTGATAAGACGTTTTAATTTGCTCTTAATTGCAGCAGACAAGCAGAATCTAGTTTTTCGAATATGAGGAACCAGAACTTCTGGTAACTATTAAAAGAACAACTTAACCAAGGAATATATTTTAGGAATACATTTTGGGAACAAATTAATAGCTTTCAAAAACTGCGTCCTTGTATTTACAAAGAAAATCAATGTTGACGCAGAGGAACGGGTGTTACTTCGCACCATCTCATCACCAACATGTTAATTACTTCTGATCTTCGCGTAGTTCTTCATATTCGCTCCCACGGGATCTTCTACATTTAAATACCCGTACGGGAGATAATTACAGTCTGAAGAAAATAACGGTAAAGCTTCTTAAATATCACATCTCCAAGAACTTCTCAAGTACAAACAAAAAAAAAGTGCCTTAAAAAATTTACAGTCTATTTTCTTTAAAAAGTACTGTTGTGGTTTTTTTCTTGATTGTTACTTTTTTTCTTAGAGTGAAAACAAATACAGTTTTGCAAATTGTAAAATCCGTTCACTGCAATCAACATTAGATCTGCAATTTAAGGAAACCGGAAACTAAGCAGCCTATTTATAAAAAAATAAAATAAAAAAATTTCACTGCTGTAATTTTAATTACTCAAGCCAATTTTATTTTACATTCTGAATAATCTTATTTGTATTAACTCTTATTTAACCTAGATAGATGAAATTTCTCTTAAGTTTTTCAATTTTCCAATCTGAGTTCTTGTTGATTTTGGTACAGATCCTTAGGTAAAATGTTGTATTCAACAATTATATTATATATTGTAACAGTTTATATGAAATATTTTTAGATTATTCGTAAATCATTTATTTGTATTTATCTGTATATATCTGTATTTTTTTTTTCATTTTAATCTTTACCGTTATTTATTTTAAATCATTCGTTTTCTATTTCCTAATTATTGATGTTCTGTTTATTTTTAAATTCTTTTCCGTTGCAGCCGTTTAATTAGTTAAACGATTTAAATTCATTACGTTTCTTGTCCAATCACCGCGAATAGTTTTTAATTAATCCTCGAATGAAATCCAACTTTGTAAAATCTATAAAAACCCATGTTTTCTGTTTAATAAATAAATTTAGTTCAGTTCCAAACTTGACTCGTAGTGTCTTCGCTTCTAAAAATCTCTTCCACAAACTCCATTACAATCTAACCCTTCACGATGGAATATTCGAAAACTGGTATGCCAACCAAATCTCTTCTAAGCACCAACAGAACGACAGCAACAGCATACTATAAATCATTGAGATTTCCATGTATCTGGCGAAGCTGGAATTCATACGAAGCACATTGATTCCATTTAGACAGAAAAGCCAGACTTGATAACCCTTATGCGAACATTAAAGCAATAAAATGTAATTTCCTTTATTAAGATCAAACTGAGGTTTATTTTGTGTGTTTTATCTCTTTGTGATATAAAAGTAATGAAAATATGTTGTTCTAATTTATATTTTATTCCAAAGAAGGACAAGCCTTTTCTTCAGTTACTTTTAATAATACAGTAGAGGGAAGCAATGGAGTCTCCATCCTGGTGGATAATTATTTCTTACGACACGACCAGCGCCAAGGAAATGATTGCAAAATTACAAGAAACCACGGAGAAAAATCACACGGCAAAATTACGCCACATAATACGCTAAACATTTTAATTAGGTTCAAATAGTTAAAGAATTTTATATAATAAACGATTATGTAAGTGCTTATTACATAATATTAATGCATTTAGCAATTTCTTCATTGCGGATTTAACAAATATAGAAGTATATTTATAATTATCTTTAGTAGAGGTGTTAAGAATTGCAAGATCTTTGTGTTTATTCATTAGAAGCACATATTTACAATCCTTTTAATTTATTATATATAATTTTATATTAATGATAAATTAAAAGAATTAAAATTTTTTGTCAGATTTTAAATAGTAATTTGTGAATAAAATGTTAAATTTATAGGTCGTAGCGTTTTGTTACTAATTAAATATCAACGGAAAAAAAACTAATTTTTCTGGAAGTTAAATTTCTATCAATTAGGATTGAAATTGAAATTATTGATTGAATTAAAAAAAAAAAAAAGGTTCTTTTAAGATAAGGTTTGAACTGAAATAACAAAGATAATGTTTTAAATATAACAATTGTAGATTCAAAATGTCTATGATAAACATTACTTCATAGACATTAACGAAAATATGAAACAAATTGTAAATACATAAGGATCTTTAAGTAAAAAGAAAAGAAAAAAAAGTAAATAAATAAAAAAGAAGATAATGATGTAACTAAAACTTTTTTTTCCTTCTTTTTTTGTGAGTGAGAATAATTTCTAAATTTAATGAGTAATTTTTTTTAAAATTTAAAATAAAACTAATACTAATAATAATTTTAAGGTTCTTGAACTTACAATTATATTTACATATATTAAGTTTGATGAAAAATAATCTTAACATATTTGTAATAGATATACATAATTTGCAGATTTAATTATTAATCCCTTCTGAAGTAAAGAAGAAATAAAAATATGCCCGTCATAAACTTTCCTGTTCTTATTTCTCGAATAAAGGGTGGGTCAATGTCTTATCGGACGACGATTACAGACAGACACCTTTGATGGAAATCACTACAGGGAAAAATACATAGAAGATGACAAAAAGTCATCATCTTCTATTTATTAAGCATGCCTTCTTTCGTTTTCCGAGAATTTCTTAGTCAAAAAACTAATAAACTTAATAAACTTAAATATAAACATACAAGTTATGACTTAATAAATTCAAAAATATGACCTAAGAAAAAATAAACTAAATAACCAAAAAAATTAACATCCAACCAAAAAAAAAAATGGCTGTAAAACAATGCCTGCTACGAAAAAGACTTCCTTAACATCGTTCTGTGAAAAGCTCTTCACTCGGCACGTGCTATACGAAAATATTCTCTTATTTGGCCAAAACATGCTCTGAAACTCAAAAAGGTCAAATTTGCATTTATTTGCGCAAGAATAACCTTAATTACTTTAATCAAAGTAACTGGAAATGTGACTATATGAGAATAAAAAACTGAAATAAAGATGATGAAAACATCTGACTTATCACCGAAATCGTATCCTGTAAATCACTGCTTATATATATTTTTTATTTTAATGTAGAATAGTATGTTATAGTCGCTAAAAACTTCCAGAAAAACCAATTGTATCATCTATAATAAGAAACCTTGGATGATAATAAAGACTTCATTTTCCTGAACTTAATTCCATTCCGGAAGAAAATATTCCCATTACAGATAAGATCTAGCAAATCTAATGAAAAACAAGGCGTGGGTTTCGAGCTAAATATATTAGAAAAGGAATGCTACCAAATCTTAATCACTTTTATTTTGTGAGAAATTCTATGTGAACCTATTACTTAGTAGCAGAAATTGCTTTTTTCGTTTCTGTTTATTTTTCCTCCTCGGTTTTTGTTTATATGAAAAAGGTTGAAGGAATTTCTTCATCTAAGTGAAATTCAAAGTAAAGTCTTAGTTAGATATTATAATTATTTATATATTCATATATTTATTGATTTTTTTTTACACCGGAAGTGCTATAAACTATTGGGAAAAGAATTGAATTCAAGGTTTTGAAACATGGCTATATCTGCTTTAAACTTACATTACAGATTCTGAAATTCTCAAAATATCAGTTTTGAATCTTTAATGTTACTATTTTTAAAATTCAAGTTGAAATTCCTCCAATTTTAATCTGAAAAAGCATTTACAAACTTAATGTATTTCATAATTAAAAAGTGGACAATTATGAAAATGTAACAGATATTTTACGTGTATTAATAATAATTAACAATATATTAAAAAAAAATTCAAGAAACACACATATTGGTTTAAAAAATGTATTAAAAACATGTATTAAAAATGCTAAGTAAATGTAAAGTATTTGAACTTTTTAAACACATTTTTTAAACAATAATATGTGTTTCTTGAATTTTATTTCAATATATTGTTAATTATTATTAATAGGAATTCGATTGAAACGTATTGTAATTGGAAAAATATGCAATGAAAAACTGAAATAGAAATAAGTTAAATGTTTACTACGAAGTTAAGATATTTTTTAATAATTTACTGTTTAAAGAATATCTCAATTAAATGTTATCTCCATTTTTTTGTAATGATGACTTGTTTCTCTGACTGCAAAATAACGGTAAGAAATAGAGGCCGTAAATTTTTTAGCAAAAAAGTCCTTTTATCTTATCAAGTTTTTAGAGAGAAGTTGAAATTGTTCCAATACAAGAAAATATTGAATGAACAAAAAAATAAATGGTGTTATGGCCTGAGGGAAGGAAAGAAAAAGCTTCCTTTTGTTCATCTTAGAGAAAGAATTTAAAAAAAAATGATAGATGATTATTCTGGGAAAAGAAGAATGAAGAATGGCGTGGATAGAGAAAGATGACTAACCTTGCCGTTCATCATGAGCTGCATCTTCGGAGATGACAAATGCGACGGTATCTGAGTCACTTGGCCGTACACACACGCCAACATTGCGCTTGCACTGCGTGGGCGCCAATTTCAGAGTTGTCCGCCTGTTGCCACTGGACATAAAAACTGCTGCTTGACAACACCTTTAAGAACAGCGCCGGTAATTTCGAGAAAATCTTCCAATAGAATTCGTGGTGTAATGTCAAGTGATGACAACAACTTTCGACTTACAGGTAACCACAGAATATCACATAATGTGATATTTTCAAAATCGCTGGCTTCAGCATTTGCTTATTCACAACTGTAGCAGTATAATCCATTACAGAACTAGGTACACATTCTCCTGAATAAAATTTCTTCACTTAAAAACTTCTGTTGAAAACAACAAAACTTGTTGTTTACTATAAAAGTTTTAACACTACGTAACTGTTTCAATACGACAGCGCGTCACATAAATTTTTAATCCACTCCGAAAAAGAGTTAATCCTCGTGAAGCAACAAAAAAAAAACTTCTAACTGTGCCTCTGAGTCCGGCTGCTGCACCGCTTATTGTGAACTAAACCCATCCCAGCAGTGGCTAACACCTGCATGAACGCACAACAGCAGCGCCGCGGATGGAAGGAGAGGGAAGCAGCTGCGGTCCAGTGGGTCCCATCAATGGACGAAGAGTAGTCCATCCAGAACGTGTGCAAAGCGCGCAGACACCGAATCACAGCCCGAAATAGCAACGGAAGAAATGAAAAGCTGAGCTAACTTGTCCGGATTTTGTTTGCTTTTTATGATGCGTAGAAGTTTCTTTTTAATCCACAATCTACATATTCAAAACAACAAACGAAGCGGAACTATGTCCATTTGAACAGGCTTCCGTTTTCATTACAGTGTATTTTAATGTCCAGTAAACTTCAATATATAGGAATACTTCTTAAAAGAAAACCTATGAACGGGTTCTTGTTTTCTGACGTTATTATTCATCATTGTCATGAATAACTCCTATGTCCAATACTCCGAAGAGGAAAATATTCTTTCATTTCTTATGCACGGAATGATTCCTATGCTGCTGTTCAGGAATCCCATAAAACGGGCAGTTGTTGAAACTCCGTCAGTGCACCTGGCATCCTTTTCCTGAGTGAACCGCGCCCATGGTTTCCTGAACGGGACGCGTGTTTCCCATGATGCCAAGGGAGTTGTCGTCATTGTGCCGACCAAGGTCAATACAACGGGTCACACAGACAACACCGTATCGAGACGTGATGCTATGAAAGGCAGGAGGAAGGGGAGACAAAACGGGTTCCTCTTTTCACGGAGTCTGTCTCGGGCACTGGTTCCCAGGATGATGAGCTCCAAGACCTCCAACGAGAAAACCCCCTTTTACCCCCTTATCAAGGAGCAGATAAGAAAACCTAGAAAAAGAGCACTCGGACCTGACGTGAACTGAGGGAGGAAGAAAATAGGAGGAAAAAAAAAAATCAACATTTAATATAGATAAGGATGTGCTAATTATTTCGATAATATGAAGATGCCAAGCAACTTACTATAATTTAAAACATTTCAACAAATTCATTAATTATAAAACAAAGAAATCCCTTAAGCCTCCATGCTAGCCTAAAATTCTTAACATTTTAAAATTTATTAATATTTTTTCTTAAATACATCACTGATTTGTAATAATGAATTTTACGGAAATTACATTCCATTGTAGCTTATTTTGCTTAAAATAAAGTAACTGAAAATCTTGGTTGTTGATCAGGGGCTGATATTAATAAAAAGTCAGCTAAAAAAAATCAGTATTAAAAAAAAAAAATCAAACCATGAATTTTAGATCACTAAAAGACCTTGAAATTTTATTAGGTATATCTTGTGGACTTTGTAAAATCTGTGTAAAAAATTTTTTTATTGCTGATTAGAAGTAATTCAAGAGAAATCGAGTGTAATTAATTAGTAATGGATGACTTCATGCAATCAAGCGAATTCTTTAACAACCTCGCATCGACTGTTGGCATTCGAAAACATTAAGTCTAAGCAAAGTAAAAATAAATTTTGAGAATTGATTTGAAGCGTGAATGGATGGATGGATTTTATTATAAATACTCATGGCACTGAGATTAAATCGAGAGTCACCTGTCCCATATTACTGCCAAAATTTTATGATTCTGTTACATGAGCCGATTGTCCCATTATAACCGCTTGTCCTTCTTTCATGAAATTTAAGAAAGAAAAAAAAAAGTCTGCAATAATAAAAATTTTAAAGGTTTAAATCTTGAATATTAATTTAATAATTTTAATCTATTAAAAATAGTTTAGTATTCATTCCCAGCACAAACTGATGTTTCTTCTGCAGCACAATTATTGTATCTGCCGACAATTTCAAGGACTTTTTAAATCAATTTAATGTGCGGCTAAGAATACATACAAATAATGACCAATAACGCTCTCTTTAAACACGAAAAAATTATAAAATTATTGACATGTTTCAGATACCCGTTAAAACGGTGTCTATCTTCAGACTCTGAAGATTCCGAAGATAGATACCGTTTAACGGGTAACTGAAACATGTCAAAACTTTTTTAATTTTTTAATTTTTTCAAGTTGAAAGAGAGCGTTATTGGTCATTATTTGTATGAATTTCAAGGACTATTCCTTACAACATTCACCCCTTACAACTTGTTACATGAGTGTCTAACAAAAAAGAAAAGCTCAAATCTAGGTCCCCTATTTAGATAGAACTAAAATGTCCCTTACTTCCCTGATTTTGAGGGGGCAACCCTAATCAAGAGTTAAAAGAAGGATTAATATCTCTACACTCCCGTTTTTCAATGTCTGTATGATAAATCAATCACTTGTATAATTTTAGAATATTTGTATTTCTCAATGATTCTTTTTGATGATGATGATAACAGGGGAAATAATTCTTTATCCCTTTTTTAGAGAAGCAGGATTCGGGAGGTTTATTTAAAAAACATAATACGTTTACTGTATTTCATAAAAGAATCAAACCAGCAATGAAGCAAATGAAATCCTTTCTCTGTAGCCTCGTGTCATTTTCTGAGCACGAAAGAGTAGTTTAATATTCTGATGTTTTGTTGCATTGGTTTAAAGGAATCGCCTTGAAATGGAGTGAGGCCACTTTCGGATAATGAAAAAGCAGTTTTCTAGGATCTCTGGAAGTTTCCCGAACAATGCCACTTGTTTTCCATTGAAAAAGTATATTTCCCACAATGCCTAAGATAAGCAGAATCTAATTGTGTAGAAAATGTAGATTAGCTTATTTCATAACGCAAATTTACGTATTGTAAAAGATTAAAAAAAAATGTCTTCTTTATTCTTAGAAGAAAGAGATTTACAAGTCAATTCAAATCTATACAGAATCGAGAATTCTCGAACAATACGACAGATGTTGCCTTTCTTATAATTGCGATGAATGAAACGGATTGTGATTGTATTATGCAGTTCGTTTAGTTGAGTATCGGAAGAAAAGCCGGAAATCGCCAATCTTATATTAAGAAAAAGTAAAATAAATAAATAAATAATTTGGAAAGTCACTTAACTATTAAAATAGTTTCATATGAAGTAGAAATTCTTCTTTTCTAAACCACTCCTTTTTTTCCCCCAAAAAGAGAAGAAAGTCAATTAAATGATTTCCGGAACAACAAGAAACCACGAAACTAAGACTGACATTCTTACATAATAATTAATGTACACTGGCTGCAAAGATGTTAAGTTACTTCTACAATCTCTTTTCTTGAGCAAATGCGAAATAAAAAAGACTTTTTTACAGTGGCGTAGCAACGCCTTGGGAGGCCCGGGGCGGGATTTCTATTATTAAGCAACAACCAAAAAAAAAAAAAAAGGAAATAAGCTAGCTGGTGGGGCCCCTCGGCTGTCTGCAAAAAATAACCAAAAAAAAAAAAGGAATTTACTATTTCACAACCAAAAAAAGAAACCAAAGGAAATAAGCTGGCTGGTGGCCATGGGCGGACCCCCCCCCCCTTTCCTAATTATTATATGATTTTTGGAATTTTCCTTCCGGGAACCCAAGACAGACCGTTTCGAGATTCCTACCTCTCGTCAGTACTGGATTCGCCCAGTACGCAATAGCTCAGTGGAACCAAAAGAAACATAAACAAAGGACAAAATTAAACAGAACAATGACCCTTAAGTTAAAAAAAAACCACCAAAATATAAATTAAGAATAAAAAGGGCAATAAATTAATCTCCGCTAGCTCAACGCTTAGCCTATAAAGGATTAATTTGTAAAGAAACATACACTGGATAGTAAAATTTAACGTGCGTCAAGGATATATAACAAGAAAAAAAAGCATAAAAACGCACACAATTGTGCTTGTTTTCTTGTTATATATCCTTGACGCACGTTAAATTTTAGTATTATATAATTTAATAACGTAAAAAAGCAAAAAGCAAAAAACTAACACTTATATTTCTTCAATCGCTATCATTGCGAGTTTATTTGTATTATTAAAGGCAAATAACAAAAAAAAAATAATTTTGTTTGTAATAATACTGTTTTTTAAAATCTTTTTTGTTATTTCTTATATTTAAGTTGTAGATTCTACTTTTTGCTCTTGGTCAAATTTGCATTGCCTTATTCTCAGAGAGGGAGATTTCAAACATTGGTAGTTTTCAAGATAGGAAATTGCATTTTAATGCAGATACCAGAATTGCGAAAGCTATTAAGAAGGAACTCGACACACAATAGAATCTCCGTCAAGACAAGTGGCTGTTGCACCAGCTATTTAATAAGTGTTAGGAAACTGTATTTCCTTTGCAGAAGATCCCAGACTGGATAAAACCCATTGTTAGAATCCTCCTCCGCCGTCGCTTCAACTGACAAGACGTAGTCAGTCGACAAACCATAAACTTGTAATTTACTGTTTCTTGAGGTGGAAGACAGAATTATTATTTCACCCAAAGGAGTCATATCTTAGCTCCAAAGAAAAGAATCAACTTTTTTTTTTAAAAATAAAGAACTGTGGCACGATTCACTGCTGTATACATAATGAGCAACTTTTAATCTTAAGGAGAGAACGAAAAAAAAAGAGGAAGAAACAACATCCTGAAAGAATTTAAAGCCTGCATTCCTTCAATTGTCGTGAGATCAAAGCAAAGGAAAATTCTCCGTAATTGAATACATTATAATATCTGTAGATAATCTATAATTTCCCAATTTTCGAAAATGAATTAAATCCTATTATTAGTTAGGTCGTCTCAATTAAGTTAATTTGAATCAAAACAAACCATAAATATATTGAATGAAAAACAACACACAAATTAATTTTAAAAACATATAATAAAATATTTAGCGAGTGAAGCTTTTCGGGCTTCTAAGCGGACGCCCTTTTTCAACACAATATTTCTACAAAGGTTCTAACATATATACTTTTCCAAAACCATTATACAGTCAATGATACGATTCAATTAATTATTCAGCTTCTGATTGATCCTCTGGCTTCGCCACGTAGCCTCGCCATTCACGTCAATGATGACGACAAGTCCTTGTTGAAATCCTGCCATTTAGGAGACTTATGCCGTTCTAGGAGACTTAGCCTTCATAATGTTCTGTTCTATGAGAGTATTTCTCATCTTCAAGAACAAATTTCTATATACTAATCTATACGAAAAACTTTTCAAATACAAAGCCTATATTGATTCTTACTGTTTCAAGAGGACATACTCGACTTAAAAGAAGTTCAAAAGAAAATTAGGATTAAAAAAGAAAAATAAAGATTTCTCGTTTGTTTATTTATAAGTCCCGTAACATTTAGAATACAGTGAAACTTCAGTTTTGGTAAAATTATAAAAAATAAGAATATCTCTTTGACAACTGAAACCTCTTTTCCATTCATTTCCTTGGGGTTTTTTTTTTCTTTCCTATTTTCCTTTTGAAAAGGAAATAGCTTTGAGCTTTAAACTAAAGAATGATATTATTTTTCAATAATTCTGATTTATTGTTGTTATTATTAAACGAAACTTCAGAACAAACCGTTTTGGGATTATTTCATAAGTTCCCTTTTTATGATTCCATGATAACTTTATCCAACTTAAGATATTTTTGCAAAGCATCCTTTGTAATCTTTTTTATTGCTTTAATAATTTTTCTTATATTTAATATTATTTACCCAATATTTGCCCATGTTTATGGAACCATGTTAATGTAGCTTCATTATCATAAAACGGAGTTGAAGTATATATATCAACTTCTGTCTCGGAACATTAAAAATTTGTAGAGTTGAAGGAAATAAACTCTCTTTATGATCTTCAGTTCCTTTTCATGCAACGTAAAATACTCTTTTAAAAGACTAGATACTGAAATAAATAAAATTCTTT
This sequence comes from Thereuonema tuberculata, assembly GCA_023159025.1. Taxonomy (NCBI): domain Eukaryota; kingdom Metazoa; phylum Arthropoda; class Chilopoda; order Scutigeromorpha; family Scutigeridae; genus Thereuonema; species Thereuonema tuberculata. The sequence goes on from JAFIDM010014012.1 coordinate 70,963,668, forward strand.
TCTAACATCAAAATATAAAACATAAAAGCACAGAACTAAAGATTCACTGAGTTTTTAGAAATTGTGATACCGGGATTCCAAGACAGACTATCTTGTATTCCCGGTATCACAATTTCTCAAACAGCTCATTTCGCTTTTCAGACAGAGTTATTAATTGGTTAATATTCAGATATAAAAGTAAAATAAAGAGAAAACATAACTGTATTTCTAAAATAAACTAAAATTAAGAAGAAATTTAAAAAGCAAAGGAGTTATTTACCTCTAGCTGCCTATTGTAGCATTAAAACATATGCACATAAAAAATAAAACACTACGTCCTAATAAAAATCACTGTCTACGTTCATGTTATGATTAATTCTTCGATAAAGTCAGTTATTGCCTTTAATTTAAATTCTTTTTTTATTATTTCTTCCATTTTCTTTTCGTAATACACACGAGAAATTAAACAAAGCAAATAAGATCGAACTTTACCTAATGTAAATTACTGTCTGGTTTCTACAATATTGGGGTTTATTGCTTTCAAATTCATATTCTCTTCCATTTTCTCTTAGTTTAACTTAAGATTACTTTCTGTGGCTACTCAGGAGTTGATATTTGGGAGTTCATAATGTGATTAATTACAGTTTGCTGAAGGTTCCCTCGCCTTGCCCTCTAGTAACGGATAGCGGAAACTAGGACTATAGAATAGATTTGAATAAACATATTCATTAGAATAACTTCTTCCTGCTAGAAAAATGGGAACACAAGGAATTTATAAGTAGATAGCTAAAAGCAATCACGAACTGACAATTCACAATAAAGAAAATTACTGTTTTCTGGTCAATAAGTTAATTGGACTTTGAATTCTAAAAATCAATAGCGATTTAAAATTTAATAAGGTTTTAGAATGATTTGATAAATAAGCAGTCAACAAAATGATTTCCAACGGCAACATTTACCCTTACTATATATTTATCAAATAAATAAATAAATAAATAAATAAATACGTATATTAATTTCATTTTTAACAGGTGACAGATCAAGAAGTTATTTTAAATCTAAAAAGAATTTGAGGACACACATATTACGTTTAAAAAGGGTAAAGGTTAATTAAAAAAGGTGATGACATTCAGCTGATGATGGCCACCTGGACAACATACCGAAACTGTCCTAATAGTTTTTTTTTTTATCCTTTTGTAGGAAATAACAAATGAGTAGGCCATCCTATTATCTAAAATGATAGTGAAACCGAAAATAAGTCATTTCAATTTTCGTTGTCTTGCTTTCCCAACGAATACTTAACGTCAATTAATTTTTGACTGTAGATTCGGTAAATGTGGTCGAATAGCAATCAAATTTGGCTACAACTATTCCACGTTGAAATAAACGATCCTATAAATTTCTGATAGCTGAAACCAGCTTCAATATCTGTGGAACAAACAAAAAACTAAACAACAGGACAAATAAACTGTGTTTTAGCGATATAGAAATGTATAAATCAGAGTTATTTTATCTCCGTACGTCTAAAAGTGTTCGAATTGTAAGTAGTACGTTAGCTTTAGGAATCTATTAAGAGTGTATTTAATTACGCATTTAATAAATACTATCATGTAATAAATAAAAGAGAATATTTTTTTTTTTTTTTTCGAATTACGGTTTTAACTTTTTAAAATTAACAATACGGCAGATGTGTTAAATTTCGTTTGTTAATCCATGTCGGGTTAAGGTCGTAATCTATGTATAATTCTAAATTATGAAAACTTTTCCGTAAACTTAAAGAAGCCTTGGAGTTTTGATGCCGAAATAAAGACGAAGCCAACGAACAAAAGCTTTGCAAATGAGATTGTCTGAACGTCAGCGAATTTCACAACAAAAACTTGCGAAAAGTGTTTCATCAAGAAAAAAACACTGACGAGAAAGAAGAGAGTCTTCACCGCCACTAATTAAACGGTGAGAGAACAATGCGTTATGGTAATCGCATCCCCTTAATTAAAAGTTCCAACAGTCAGTTCACAATGCGGTCAACATCAACATCGGCTGAGGAATGGGTCGTAAGCGCCCGAATGTTTTTGCAGTTGGAAAGTTAATCTAGAACCTCAAGTGGATTAACAGAACGAATACACGACACATTTGTTTATTCCTGTCAAACCAATCGCATGAATCACTTGGTGAGAGTTTCGATGCGTCGATCTGTTAACACGCCGTAACAGTGTCAGCGCTGCAAAACAAATGTAAATAAGTTAACGGATTGCAATTTGAGTTTCACTGATTGCCTCGAAAACATTACAGAACATTAAAAAAAACGTTTGTAGCGCTTTTGAAAGCAAAGTTCTCAAAGATTAACCTAGATCTTACACTATTCAATCCTGAATATTTGTAACAGAATAGTTCCTTTCACCGTTAGCTTCTTAATCTAACTGATTTGTCTTCGTCCATCTGCGAGTCTTTGAGGGATGATCTGCGGCTCCTGACATCTTTTTTTTTTTTTTATATTAAGAAATAATACACGACATTTTTAATTTTTAATTTCAACGACATTTTAATTAATTCTTCAATTTTGTTAACTGAACTACAGTTTACGGCCCAACAGTCTTTAGTGCTACCAGTCTTCTAAAAATAGAAGATGTTACATGTTTTCCCTTCATCAAATTTATAACACTACAGTTATTTCAATAACTTTTTTTGTTTTGATTGACTGTAAGTAAGTTTTGATGCAACATTTCCAATACATGATATTGATTATTAAAGTGTGAAATCCTTTCCATAGATTTCTTTTCATAGAAAATACCTATTAGATTTCTTTTTATCAGTCAACGTCAAAATACGATCAGGGAATTAAGAAATTATAAATGGATAAAATGCTGAGTGACATAGCTTTAAAAATAAATAGCTTCTAACTTATCATGAAATTGACCTTTCGATAAATATTCTATGATTGATAAAAAAACAAAGAAAGACCGATCGTAATAATAACAGGAACTCAACACTTACTTTATTGTCAAAATGCTGTAACTTTTGTGGTAAGCATACACAGTGTAATTTCGAAAGGACAGATTTCGAATGTACTCTAATAAAAATACCTATTAAAAAATAAATTTATAGTTATCATTCTTTTACGAATACAAAATTCTTCAATTTGGACAACATTGTAAAGTGGCTCCTTTGGGAATCGGGAGAGCTGTACCGAGTTGGTTCACTCCCAATACGTACTACTTCAAGAATTCGAAGGATATTGATGCGTGGTGCATAGTTCAAGGGGTTATCTAGCGTCGTGGGGATTCTTGGAATGGAGATCTCACCTAATAGGTCTCAGCACAGGCTGACCGAGGTGAGATAGGTTTTTGGCTCCGGGAATCTACAGCTCATGTATATAGGAGAGGAGGTATTATGGAATAGTCGGGAAATATGGAATACCGAGGTTTTGGCTCTGTTTGGTATTGGTATCTCGTGCAATATCATGAAAGACTCAAGACAGACTCCCATGTTGACCGCTTGTTGTTGTCGTACCCCTCCCTATAGAACAAAGTGTGTTTTGTGATTTTCAAGATTACCTGCAGGTAAGTTTACTAGTATACATGTAACTTGAACATTGATGTTAAGCATAATGTACACTAAAAGAATTGTAGTTTGTTATACTGTGGTCGTTTTTTAGCTGACAATGTTTTGCCCCTCATTTGAAAGGTTCATTTTCCAAGATGGTGTGTAGGTATTTCATAATACCTGACGTAAAAGTATAGTATTCCAAATAACCCGACAAAATATACTGAATAAAAATAAAGAAGATCAACGAGGAGAAATTTGGATCCAATGCTTAAGCTGTTCTCTGTGGGCTCACCTTGACTGGACCGGAGCAGAGAAAGAAGATTACTTCTGTGACTTTTGTAAATAGACTCGAAGCAGAAATGACTTGCACATAATCTTAAAAATATGGCTTGCATAGTTAAAAATAAATAGGTTTTATGAATTCTAATTAGTTTTTCAACGATTTAAACCACATATTCCATATTACCCGACTATTTCATATTACCCTCCATTTGTAACTTTTTTTAAATTTTTTTTCTTTATAACAACAAAATAAATATTTTTTTTTTTTTTACAAGTGACAGTTCACTACAATTAGTTATAGTATGTAGTCATTATGATTTTGGGGATTTTATTCAAGTTATTTATAGAAATGTAAATGGTATTCCATAATACCCTCCTCTCCTCTATATACTTCTGTTGCTGTTAATAAAGTTAGTCAGTGAAGTCAGAGTTATATTACTTGTGAACCTGTCTCGACTCACATTATTTTAACAACACAACAATATCATAAGAAGAACAACTCAATATTGGGAAAAGAAAAGACTCTATTATTAAAATAAAGTTAAGGAAAAAAAATATTTTCACAATTTTATTTTAGAAGATACCATTTCCTTTTGCATGGAAGTTTTCTTTTTTAATAAAAGTAATAAGATTTGTAAAAATCATTGTTGTGATTTTAAATTGTTTATAATTTAGACCATACTGATTTGTTTCTTGTAATTGTTAAGGAAACACAAAAAAATAATTGTTCTAAAACATTTCGCCTATCCGAGTGTTTGATATAAGTTTCTCGTTGATTCTTGATGGCCCATTATTTCTCCACAACATTAAGTCTGTTGTTGACCTGCTCTGTTTTTCATAAACTTGTGTTATGTTGGATGCATTCAAAGATAAGTAGATGATGCTTCGTTTCCCTGTAGGAAATGGGTGAATTAAGGAAGAGAAAATGAAGAAGGAAACATTCTCATCAGAGCAAATGAGATCCAAAGGGAATGTGTATTCAGTCGAATTCATTTTTCTTTTTATGTTAATCATAATGTTCGGGAGGAAGAAGCTCCTTCAGCAAACGACCTCATCAAAACCACCTTATCATTTGTTTAGGCTCAAAGAAAAAAAAAAATTCTTATTTAATAGTTTGAATGACTTTTATGATTGAAATTATTATTAACACTAAAGAAATACCCGGAAATTTCATAAATAAAAAGTTTAAGAGAAGTATGAGCCTCCACACCTTTTTTTTTTTTTTTTTCTATTTACGCCTTCAATGTATTATCTACATGTATTTCTTATAAAAAAAATACAGTAAAACTACAAACATCGAAATGATGTCAATTCCTTATGTTTTCGCATCTCAAAAATGCCCAATATTATTAATAATAATAATAATAATATACACGACGCAAAAACACACGACGACAGATGCAGGAAATGCCACACCACACATGAGACGATCGACCACATAATATCAGGCTGTCCCCTTCTGTCCCAAACAGACTACCTCCACCGACACAATCAGGTAGCATCGATCGTTCATCAACAGCTAGCACACAAATACTTACTTATTAAGAACACGGTCCCATACTACAAGTATACACCACAAAGCGTACTAGAGTCACCCTCACATAAGCTGTACTGGGACCATTCACACAGACAAAACTATACATCACAACAGACCTGACATTACACTTGTTGATAAGGTCAACAAACAGACCTATCTCATTGATATTGCAGTTCCCATCAGCAAGAACATGCAGAAAACTCACGCTGACAAGATAAGTAAATACACCGATCTAGCACACGAGCTCCAGAAGCAGTGGAGGCAGGACCGAGTACGTGTTGTACCCATCATCCTGTCCGCTACTGGTCTGGTGCCTCACACATTGCATCACAGCCTCAGCACACTAGGACTTCATAAAAACACTTATGCACAACTCCAGAAGGCTGTGATACTCAACACAACACGCATAGTTCGGAAATTTATGGACACAAGCACACATCCCTAACTATTCTTCCAAACTTTTTTTTTTTTTTTCACTTGGCAATATGTGCTTTGGTCCTTGACCCGCCATATTGTCTTAGCTGGGGAATCCCATGGTTTGAAACTTTTTCGATATAATAATAATATCGAGTATGTATTGTACCCATCGTCCTGTACGCCACTGATCTGGTGCCCCCACACTTCATCACAGTCTCAACACACTAGGCTTCACAAAAATACTTATGCACAACTCCAGAAAGCTGTGCTACTCAACACAACACGGATAGCTAGGAAATTTACGGACACAACCAAACATCCCTAACATCCGTTAATCCCCTTGGGCACTTTTTTATACTAGGTAACATGTCCTTTGATTCTTGACCCGCCATTTTGTCTTTGCTGGGGAAACCCAAGGTTTGAAACTTTTACATAATAATAATAATAATAGACTTTAATTTGAAATAGCTGGAATAACGAAACTTTTATTGATGATAAGTTAAAAATTAAGAAGACAGCAATCACACAGGAAAAATATTATTGATTGATAGAAGAATGGTTAGTTAGTGGTTTGCTAAATAGAAAAAAAAGGGAGATTTCTTCTTTTGATGAAATTATTTCACTAGACAACAACATCATACACATATTAATGATGTAATATCTTCAAATTTATCCTGAAAAAGAATCAAAGTAACGGATCCGAAATATTGGAAGACTATCATTTGTACTAGAGGAAATTCATCAACCACATGTAGTTAATGAACAGCACATAATTCTTTTTTCATATCAACTTATAATATTATTATTCGTTCTCATTTTTCAAAATATACAACTTTCGCTGAAACTGTGCAGGTTCCAGTTAAGAAACAACTGGATTAAAACATCTAAATTTACGGTATTACATATATTCGTTGTAAAATATTCAAATGGGAAACAGAACATGAAGATTGACTTGTCGCCATTTGTTTTGTTTTACAGGACGCTATTTAATCTGTGCGTTTTATGGGTTTAATTTGGTTCGCCAATTAGTTGTCTTTTCTTCTGTCGGGGAGTCAAGTGAGTGTTGGGCCAGATGGCGTCGGTGTCGTTTGTCTCAGAACAGAGTGGTTCATTGGAGAGTACAATGACTGACAATTTGACCCCCTCTTCATATACCCCAACATCATTTGGATCACATTATATCTCTCCCATGGCGTTTCACTCCCATCTGAGGGTTTCCTACACTTGTCACACAACACCACAATCGCCTGCTTTTGGGTCCAAATGTTGGCGTTTGTGAGCGCTGGACATCTGGGCTCAGCAGGGAACCCCCTTCTCTCGTCATCAGCACCTCATCTCAACCCCTACCCCCACCCACATTGTCAGCTCTCGCTTTCCAATGAAGATGGATGAACAGTTTAAGGCAGTTCATTAGTCTATTACGGTTTTATTGCATTTTATACTTTGGAAACCACGGATTTGTTTGCTACACAATTTCATTTGCTGTTGATTAGTGTACTTTCGCGCCATTGGAGGTCTCATAACTTATGGGTCGTTAAGTCTCCTGACTCACTCGTTCTTCGTCTTTTGAAGGATAATCAGTGAGTCTTGAAAATGTTCTGTTAATAGGGACGTGGTTCGCTCTCCTACTTACATCACAACTGCTTAAAATCTATTTGATCTAGAATATGAGCAAAATTTAGAAGCACCTGGAAATGGACTCACAAACATCGTGCTATCAAATTCAAATGCGCTCTTAATAAACAGATGATTTATTTTTCAATGTGACTTACAAATTAATTGACTGAATTCCCATTTTTTTTCTTTAAAACAAGACAAAAAAAAAAAAAACTGTGTTCATAGTGCACACAAAACAGTAACATTTCATTTTATTCAAATATTGATTTAAAAAATGTACAATATAATAAAGAAAAAAAATAGAAGAATAAAATAAAATCAAAATAATATGCAATATGTATTTTATATAAATAAAAACATTGGCATCACCAGAATTTGAATCTGCGATATTCCGATCATAAAGCAATGAACTAAGCACTATACGATCACAGCTACGCAGACAAGCTGAATATAAAAAAAAAACAACCCTCAATTTCTTAAATCTCATCAAGAGACCGGAAGAGGAAGTGACCGCAGACCGGAAATCGTATTTCTCCACCTCTACAAGTTATAAGGGCTCCAAGAAGCTATGACTCACGTCTGTCCGACTTGTAGTTTAGGCTGTAGAGATGATGAGAGAGGGACAGAATGAACATAACCATTTTACACATTTCGTGTAAGGCTTCGTTAAAAAAGTAGCTTTCTTTTATAAACCTCTTATTTCATTTAATCCACGTATTTTTATTAAAATAAAATCTTCTCAAAAATTCAATATTAAATTTTCTACTTTGTTAGACACAAAACTTGTTAAAAAAAACCCGAATGTTAGTAAATCTTTCAAAATCATGTTATTTAGGTATTAGTTTATCCTATTTTAAAATGATTTTGAAGTAATTTTCTACATCTTTTTATAAAATCCGAGATGTTTATTTTACCCCATTTTTAAAAATGTCCTTGATATTTGACCTTTATGTGACCCCATCTGACATTATTCAAATCTTAAGAGAAGAGATGAAGTCTCTTGTGAATTTGAGTACAGAGATTAATATACGAATTACTGAATTCCTTAATTTATTAATGAAGGGATTGAATTTTTCTTCCCTTTCAATTGGGGAGTGGGCTCATGCAAATTGCCGAAATTCTAAATTTCCGAAATTTTTTTGTTAACAAATTTCAAATATTTATTATCAACATAACAATATACGAAGAATCTCTTTTCTCCAATTTTTTTTTCATTATTTTGTAATTTTCTAATTAAATAATTCATTTTTAATTTAAAAGAAAAAAACCCCTTCCGATTTGTGTAATTTTAGCTTGAATAAGCAACGGTGTTATTCAAACTTCCGCTGCGAGCATTCATTAAAGAGTAATTTCTTTCTTATGGAATGTTATTGACATTTACTGTGGTATTCTGTAACCATATTAAGACATTTTGTTCTTTGCTCCGCTGCTTCGTCATCGTGTCAGCAGCGAAATGATTTCGTAATTAAGTGAAATATGATTAGGCCATTACTTAATTGCAAGAAAAATCGGCAGCTGAAAAGCCTAAATGAAAAATCGATGGACGACAAAGACATCGACAGGAATTAAAAGCAGCAGATCAAATTACATTATTGACATTATTTTTTTTTTAATTGTTTTCGTAAATTTGAAATATACGTGAAGTAATTCTTAAAATAAACATTCGTGTTAAATAAATAATGATAAAAGAAAAAATCTCATTTCAGAGTTTGCTAGAAATTCTTTCCAGTTCTCTAGAATTTTCTTCTTCCTTTTGCTTGAATGTACTTCTGTATAACATATAAGTTTGGATGAAACCAAGTGCGAAAATTACTTGTATATTCATATATTTGTATAAGTAGATAGTAATTACGAAGCTACTTGTATTCTACGGACATCTATTTTACCACATGAACATTACACATTATGAATCTTATATACATATATGTATATTGAATATATAAATACTGAATATACATATTTATATAAAGGAATAGGGATGTATGCCAAAGCATACAAATGCAAATTTAGTGGATTTGTTTTTATCTTTTTATTCCTTTTTTACGTTTATCGTAATCTGATTTTATATACATATTATTTTTGATTCGTTTACCGTTAGGTAGGTGATTGTAGGGGTCTCTATTTCCTATATTATACATTCTCGTTTGAAGAGACGGACTTGAAACTTCATTTAACTCCTATCCGGTGAAAATAAAGCCTTGAGAAAGAAAATTAGCGTTGAAAAATTATGAACTGATGAAGGCTAACAACCGCAACGTTTTCTATCTGTATTAATATTGCCGACGTATTAAAAAATATTAAGTATTTTTTAGTTAGCTTACATATCTGTGTTTAGTTTATTATTACTAAACTTTTTATACACAGTTATTTGTAAATAATCGGAATATTAATCATACTTTTATTTAACTTCACTTTTTGTAAAATGAAGTCCAACAAATTTTAGAAATTTTTTTTTTGATGTGTTTTTATTATAAAAAAAAATACTTTTATTAAAAGTAATAAAGTAATTATTAAGTGATGCTAATTGCTTTGTATATCAATCAAACAGGTTTTTTTATAGGCAAAGATTACAAATTGGAACCATTTTCTTTTCAATCAGTTGACTGCTGATGTGGATTGATGGTTCCTGTTACGTGCTATCACAGAGCCAAGCACTGCTTTCTATCTACATCGAAAAGGGGCAGCTGTGGCGCTCCAACCAACAGATAACGGAGATCTATGTAAACAATACAAGGCCATGTGGGTGGATTAGCATCATTCCAACAAGGTCAAACAGTACAAATCCATCAACCCATCAGATTTTATTCAAACACAGTAAGGAAACCCTTATTTTTTTTTTCAGATTGAAAATAAAAAATGTTATGCCTTCTACTAACACATTTTGTGAGTTGTGTTGATATGTTGTGGAATTATTAACAAAATATTTTAATGATGACATCGTGACTGAGCGAAATGTCATTCCTGATTTCGTTACTTCTCCATCTTCTGCAGAAGATTTTTGTCTTTAATTCTTTCAAGTAGAAGATATTTTAATGCCTTCAAGATCAGAAGCTGTACGAAATAATAAATATATTCAAATAACCTGAAACAATAAAAAGTTACACTTTAATTGCTTTTTATTTATTGATTTTAATTTTAATTTCTAATAGAGCACAGGCTTTTTTAAAAGTGGCCTAACTATGGTCTTAGGTTATTTATTTATTCATCAAATTTCAGTTGTTATCAACACATATTTCAAGGAAAGACAGTGGAACCTTCACAAAGTAAAACATTGAAATAAATTCCTTACAAAAAACTTATTTCAGCAAATTCGTATTTCAGCACATAAATGTATGAAATGGGCGTAAAAATCAACGAAAATAATAAAAAAAAAACTATATTTATCAATAAGCATTATGAAATGAAACCTTGCGTTCACAAGACTACTCCTGGCTGACGCGCACAATAAAGAGCAAAACATCAGCAAGTCACATTGGAATGTAAGACTTCATCTCTTATATAGTTTTCTAGATCTGTCTGTGTCTAGCACACTTCCGTAACGCACTTCTTCTGTGTTTGGAAAATAAAAATAATATTTACAATAAAATGTGCACGACAGGAATCGAACCTGCAACATACCCACCGGGATTATATTTAAATTATTGGTATTAAATATCTCTTAATACTCATTCTGTGTGTGACGCACTAAGAGAAGAGCCAGAGAAAAAAAAATAACTCATTAATTTTAGCCTACAAGATTAAAATTTAAATTTCTATATTCAGTTTTTTCCTCTACTACAAGCGCAGCATTAGATGCAGAAGCTCGCCCTCAGCGACAAACTGAAGAGTCGTTAGAGATATTTCTCGACGTGAATGAAGAAATTACAAATAATATTTAAGCACAGAAAAAAAACTTCTACTTAAAATACTCTATCTCAACTGAAAACCGTCACATTGTTCTCCAGTCATTGTTGACGGGAACAATTTAAAATAGCATTAATAGAATAGGTAAAAAAATATTATAAACATTGTAAGGTTTAAAAAGTTTTAACGTGCGTAGTACAATGTTAATGAATTAAGTACGCCGACGCACAAATTTAAAAATTTAAAACACAATTAATTAAAAAGCGGAAACTACTAGTTTCGATTCACTGAATCATTGTCAATTTCGAAGAAGTTA
>JAFIDM010014012.1:70975301-70990040 GCA_023159025.1 Thereuonema tuberculata
CGACAGGCAGCTCATTTAATGAGCCAACGGGGAGCAAATCAAAAACAGTCCTATTTCACAACAACTCCCAAAGAGGGCGCTTTCATAGATTCTGTGGCCCTTTCGGCGACATGCTTCTGCAAGAACTCTTTGGCTGTTGATGAATTATACAAACAAGGAATTGCTTTAGTGCTCTGAAACGAGGTTTACGATCAACAGGAGATGAATCAGTTATTCGCTCAAATGCATTTCACCGTAGGTGGAACAAGAATGAAAGAAAAAAAAGTTTTCATCAGAGAAACTTTAACTGTATAAACTTGAAAGAACCTACTCCGAACTACCTTTTTAGCCTGATTTTCCTGGGAACATGACATTACAATTCATTCGTTTGTGTATGTATGGGTTTGTTAACTTTTGAATTGCAGGACGTGAATGTGACAAAAATTCCCTCAGAAACCACAACAGTTGATAATTTAGTAATCCACTAATTTCCGCATGCTTTGATGTGATTACAATTCAAACATTTTCGAGTAAGTCTTGCGAATTTATTTATTTCATAAAAGAAAAAAAAAGTTAATTTTGTTTTGTTTACATTCAACAGATATAATTTAAAAATAAACACAATAAATGCCCGTAGTTACAATTAAACATTCTGACTGGTAAGCATTTTTATTAAAATTAATTTTATTTCATAAAAAATTTTAAAAAAGTATCAAAAAATAGATAGAATGGAATTTTGAAGTTTTTATCAATTATTTCATGGGTTTATAAAAAGAATACAAAATACAAGAATACAAGATACGGAATAATATTCTAAAAATTAGAGTCTTGATAGATGAGAATAAGTACAAATATGTAATGATAGTTAATAATAAGTCTAAATACAACAATGATAATTTTGATTTTTAAAAGTAGTCGAAAATAATTATATTAAATTGAAAAGAATTAGTAAAATACAATGAACTTACATTGCTAGAATTTCTTAAAAAATACCTCTATTTGCTTCGACCACAACTGAACGGCGATTTTTCCGGAAAAATTCATTTTTTACTTAGAAAAATATTCGGCATAACAAGGTTTTGAATGAAAACCCTTCGACATAAGAATTAAAATTAACATTAGGTGAATATGTAATATCAAGGGGGAAAATAATTTTACGACATATCAAGGTTTTCGAGATATCGAAGTTCGACATATCGAGAGTATACTGTACTTTCATTAAACCTTGAATCAATAAGAGAAAAACTAAACTAAAATTATTATTTCCCACTCTTGTAGAATTGGAGATATATTTGTCAGTTTTGATAGCAGCCTTTTTTTTTGAAGAATGCGCTATAAAAGATATGTCAATGTAATTTTTAGGTAAAACGAAATGTATAATAAAATTTGAAAAGAAGTAAATTTTTAAATATTTTAAAATTTAGTTTACAATTTATAAAAAAATAAATATTAATAAAAGGTGGCCTGAAAAAAAAATACTGTTTTTCCTTGAAATACTTTTTTTTTTTCTTTTTCTTTCCTTTTCCGCTTTTCTGTGTTTTTGTTGAGATTTTCAAAATCATTTTCATCAGTAATTATCATAATTATTTGAGTGACCCACTTGGCATGTTGTCATTTTCTTAATTCATTATAATTCATTCTTCGGTTATTGAGTGTTATTTCCGTTTCAATTCATGGAATATTTAAAAAAAAAAAGAGAGAATAACGGAGGCGGAAAAATAATAAGATAATTGAAATAAATGATAGATCTTTGAATTCATTCAGATTTTGGGCGTTGCAATCATTACCTGGAGTTGAAAGTTACTCGTAAAATTTGATTTATAAAAGTTTCCGAACATTTTCCAGTCTTCCGAACATTTTCCAGTTCATGTCCTAATTCTGACTTAAGGTCCTGACTTAAGGTCCTGACTTAAGCTACTGCAAGCGACTGCAAACCTTTTTTTTTTTTTTCTGTATTTCTTTTATCAATGCATCTAAAATTCTGAAAATTTAAATATGAACTTGTGAAGTTTCTATTTTCTTGTTTTTAATTTTCAAAATATTCTGTAATTATTAAATTAATACTCAAAAATTGTCAATTTTTTGGGTGTTCGAGATATTCCTCGGTATTTTCAACTCAAAAATATTTGACAAAAATCTGAAATGATGAGAAATTTGTTAAATAATCTGATGTCATAAATGAAGCTGGTGCTCCTGATTAATCAGGTGTATCGGCTTCATTTATGACATCAAAGTATTATCAGGAGTTGAAAATACCGAGTACTATCTCGAAAACACCCAAAAAATTGACTGTTTTTGTGTTTTAATTTAATTAATTACAGAATATTTTGAAAATTAAAAACAAGAAAATAGAAATCCCAGATACTTCTCAAGTTCATATTTAAATTTTCAGAATTTTAGGGGCATTGGAAAAAGAAATATATAAAAGAAATAAAAGGTTTGCAGTCGCCTGCATTTTTTCGAGTCAGGACCTTAATATCTCAGCTAAACTAATTCAGCAACTGATTATATTCATAGTATGAAAATATATTCGCACAGGTGAGGTATTTCGAACATTTTTATTGTTAAAAGTTTACTTCATGCCTTAACTACATTGCTCAGTCAATTAAAAACATTTCCATTCAATTTGTCGTGTACTGTAATTCCGGAATACGGGATTGATTTAGAGGGGAAATAAAGTTCGGGAAAAGTCAGTGGAATAATAAATTCTCTATTTAAGTAATTTATAAAAAGTAATTCTATATTATGTAAAATTTACATTATATAAATTTTTGAATTGAAGTCAGCTATATTTTTAGTGAAATTAAAAAGTATCTTGAATATGAATGAATTGAATCTTGAAGATCAAGTTGTTTACTAAATGACATCCTAGTACAGCTGTTTCACGCTGATACGGCGATCATCAGCTAGGAGCAGTCTATTGTTTATTAATTGTTTATTTTAGCTTTTCAGGCTCCACATTGATTCCAACGGTATTTCCTGTAGGCCTATGAATCGAGACCTGGTTGTGTACTGATGACTGCTCCTAGCTGATGATCGCTATATTAGCGTGAAACAGCTGTACTAGGATGTCATTTAGTAAACAACTTGGTCTCACCCATTGATGTTTATTAATATTTATAATTTGATTTTTTATGCGCTAAAAAATTTCATAGCGGCTGCGTGTAGCGTTCACATGATTTTTCTCGCCAGTTATCCTTTTGGCAAGTTTTTTTATTGTTTATTTTAGCTTTACAGCCTCCACATTGATTCCGACGATAGTAGACCTATCTTGAATACTTTATCTAAAATATATCTTTGCTTTATTAAAAGTAAAAAAGGTGCAGTAACTTTTATGTAAAACAAATTTAACAGTTAAAAAGGTTTTTCAGTAAAAAAAAAAAGTTATCTATTAGAAAATGTGCTTTATTAGAAATCGTGGAAAACTTTATTTAATTATATTATGCGCCAAAACGAAAAATACTGAAATTATACAAAAAAGGTTTATATGACATAGGGAATATCAATATTAGAAGAAGCTTGCGATACATGGAAGTCAATGTTTTCTGAGGTTTCGACTATAACACCTGCTCTAGGAATCTTCCTTGATTCACACTTGTTGTCTCTGTACCTGGACATCCGGTGCAGCCTTTGCCCTGAGTCAGAACGCTACCTGTTAAACGACATTTTTTTAAAGACGGCTAACAAAACCATAATCATAGAACAGGTTAAAAAAATGGCAAAATAAAGTTAAAATTACAAATTCGTTTTAATATTTAATTAGCCTTAAACTAAAAGTTCCTAAATAATTGCTTGCTTCATTGATTGATTGAGGTGAATGTGGGTGGCAGGAAAGCCAAGCATCGCGACCTGTAGCAGCACCCCCGGAGTCAGGCCTATCCGATGGAAATGAGGACAAACGGAGAGAAAGACTGAGAAAGTATGGTGCGAGAAGTACAGGAAAAACGGGAGAACCCCGAGAAAACCTGCCCAGCGCGGATCGTCCACCATCACGAAACCCACATGAAAACCGAACCCCGGTACTCAGAGGTGAGAGGCCAGTGTCTGTGTGACAACGCCAACCGCGCGCCCTAAAAACGGATTCGAACCGACATCGACAACCTTAAGTACAGTATACGAGTCCGAGACCTTAAGCATCAAGCTATAGCTGACAGCTAAATAATTGCTTAGTAACGCAATTACGGCAGAGGACACTTATCAGTTCCGAATTTAATTGTGGTTTTCTTTATAGGCTTTGTTTGGCATCTCTTTGTCTTAGGAAAACATACGAAAAGATTAAATTTAAAGAAAGAAGAATTCCATCGTGTAGCATCAACAAGAACCATTATTATCATTATTTTTCTTTTTTTTTTCTTTCAAGATTGCGTCGAATATTCCTATCATCTGTGTGACTACGGCGTAAAATTGAAGCATAAATAATTCAGTTGAAAATATCTTTTATGGCTTCCTATTTTGTGCGCGTGCAGATATTGTTAAGTCTCTAAGGGCTGAAGCGAATAGCAATGAATGTCAACGGAATGTACAGTTGGGACCTCAAGAACTGTAATGGCTGCCACAGAATCCAAACACACATCGAGTGTTTGGTATTCCATTTGGAGAATGGCAAGGGTCTGCTGCCCCCGTAACCCCACAGATCCCTCCTCCCTCGAGAGACGTATTGCCCAAATAATTTATCACAGAGGGGATATTCATCTTCAGCCAAGAGATGGCGTTGAAATAGAAATACGATTTTTATTGACTAAAATCTGTCAGCGTTCCTTTCAACAAAACACAGGAAAAAAAATTGGCGAATGAAAATAAATGAAAACAAAATAATACATTCGAAGTGAAACTATGGGTTTATTTTTAATAAACTCAGAAGTACAAAAACTTGGTTTGATTTGCTTTTAAATAAAATATCACAATTCGTTTTAGGAGTTTTCTTTATCAACAATATAGCTTTAATCTTTTTTAACTAAATTTACATACTTTTTAAATGCAGTGATTCTTGCTCTTTTTTTGTATCTTGTAAATAACGCCAATATCAAAGTTTTCCCAGCACATTTCGAGGATATATTTAATTTTTTTTTGTCTTATATTTTCTATCTTAATATCTCAAAGTTGTTGAATCAAATCAAATTTTGTTCATTTCAAACCTTGTACTGTACAAATATCAGAAGCTGACTATAAACAGATGCTCATTCGTTATACTTCCTCTTCTTACATCGATCCTACAGTCACGTTTAAAATAACATCCACTAGCCTCAAATCTCTCTTCAATTGTGTAAAACCGTCTTAAAAATTATTGCGAAAAACGCGGACTATTTGTAATGAAGTTACATTTCACTAATAGACGTTCTTTACCTATCAGAAATAAGTAAAAAATACAATGTATTTTTTCAAGAATATTTTTTCCTTAGGAAATTAAAAATATTATTTATTTGTGAAAAATAAAAATATGTAAAAAAAATTGCGTTATACCGTATGTAGAACTTATAGTTTTTTCTTCTTCTTTCTTCGAATTTGGCCGACTATGGACCACGTGAAATAACTCATGATTATTTTTCTACTTTCTTTCTTCTCTTCCAGTATTCTTTCATTCTTTCACTATGTTGTTTCCTTCTTTCTTCCGTCCATTTTGCTCCCGTCTTCTTCTTTGCCTTTTCTTGAAAACCCTTGAATCCCCTGATCTTTTTTCTGAATTCTTCTCTTCTCTCCACCTCTTCTCCATCTATTTTCATTTCTTCCATGTCTTTTCTGACCTCCTTGATCCATGTCATCTGAGTCTTGGGGTTTCTGTCGAAGAAGGTGAATAATCTCTTCGTCAGTCTACCTTCACTCATTCTTTTAATGTGTCCGTAGAAAGCCACTCTTCTTTTCCTCATTGTGTCAGTTATTTTTTCTGTTTTTGCGTAGATTTCTTTGTTGTTTCTCAGTTTCCATTTTCCATCTTCATATTTTGGTCCCAGGATTTTCCGTAAGATCTTTCTTTCCTTTTTTTCTACCTCGTCCAATTGTCTGGCTGTGTTTAGTGCAAGGCATTCTGAGGCGTAGAGGCCTTCTGGCTTAATGACTGTATTGTAGTGCCTAATTTTAGCGTTTATAGATATGGACTTCTTGTTGTATATATTTTTTGTCAAATGGAATGACAGTTCCATTTTTCTTGCTCTTGCTAGGACCGCTTCTTTGTCAAGGGCGTTTGGTTGAATTATTTCTCCCAGATATTTGAATTTATTAACCCTCTTGATTTTCCCATACTTTGTTGTGATCTGTCTTGGTGCATCTTTTCTATTGGTCATGTATTCCGTCTTTTCATAAGATATTTGTAGTCCAGCCTTTTCTGCCGTCTCTTTCAGTATATTTATTTGTCTTCTTGCATCTTCAATGTTTTCCGCTAGTATTGCAAGATCGTCTGCAAAAGCCAGGCAGTCAATTTCCAAGTTATCTTTCTTTCTTCCTATTTTTATTTTCTTGATTCCTTCCTCTTCCATTCTTTTCCTCCACTCTCTCATTACTTTCTCCAGCACACAGTTGAAGAGCAATGGGGAAAGCCCATCTCCCTGTCTTACTCCTGTTTTCACCTCAAATGGTTCTGAAATCTCTCCCAAAAATTTTACTTTTGACTTCGTGTTTGTTAGAGTTTTTTTGGTGATCGCAATTGATTTGTCATCAGCTCCGAATTCCTCCAATATATTGAAAAGTGTGTCTCTGTCTATAGAATCGTATGCCTTTTTGAAGTCCACGAATGTCACATGAATGTCCTTGGATCTCAGTCTCCTGTACCTTATTATGAGTTTCAAATTTAATATCTGTTCTGCACATGATCTTCCCTTTCTGAATCCTCCCTGGTAGTCACCTAATTGTGGATCCAGTTGGGCCTCCAATCTGTTTTGTAAAGCTTTGGAAAGGATTTTGTATGTAACCGAAAGGAGTGAGATTCCCCTATAATTGTTGGCATCAGTTTTATCTCCTTTTTTGTGTATAGGGTGGATCAAGGCTGTTTTCCAATCTTCCGGTATTTCCTCCGTTTCCCAGATATTTTGTATTATTTTATGTAGGCTTTTGACTGTTTTGATATCTACGCTTTTCCACATTTCTGCTATAATTGAGTCCTCTCCTGGAGCTTTATCATTTTTTAGTTCTCTAATAATCTGTTGGATTTCTGCTAGGTTCGGTGGCTTGGAGTTTTCAAATTTACATTTCGGATTTTGTTTAGGGAATTTTGTTTTCGGTTTTTCACAGTTCAGTAGTTTTTCGAAGTATTTTGCAAGTATTTTGCAGTTTTCTTGGTTATTCAGGGCTATCCTTCCTTCTTCGTTTTTGAAACATAGGTTTGGTGGTTGATATCCCTGAATGTTTTGCTTAAAGGCTTTATAGAATGTTCTTGTGTTGTTCTTTTTAAAGTCTTCATCTATTTGTTGTAGTTGGATCCTATCAAAATTCCTCTTGTTTATTCTTATTGTTTTTGCTGTTCGTGCTCTCTGTTCTTTGAATATGATGTAGTCTTCGTTGTTTTTGGTTGAGTGCCATTTTTTCCAGGTTTTAATCCTTTGTTCAAGGGCCTCTTCGCACTGTTCATTCCACCACCTGTGTTTTTTTTGTCTCGTGAGTGGGGCTATTTCCATTGATGTCTTAACTATTTTCGTTTTGATTTCATCCCATTCATCCGATTTTATGTCTAATTTTTCTTGGAATTCTTGTTTCTTTAGCATTAGTGTTTCTTTGTTGATCCTCTGTATTATAAAATTTTGGTTTCGTGTCTTTTTTTGGGGGATAAATTTCAGTTTTAGCGTTGTAAGGTAATGGTCCGTTTCTATGTTTGCACCTTTTCGAACTTTTACATTCATAATTTCTTTCTGGTTATTGAAAGAGATGGCGACGTGATCAATCTGGAATTCTCCCAAGCTGTGGTTTGGTGATTTCCATGTTTTTTGTTTTCTGGGTAGGTGTCTAAAATTTGTTGACATTAATTTAAGGTTGAAACCCCTGCACAATTCTATTAGTCTCTCTCCATTTTTGTTGGTTCTTTTGTGTGCGGGGTATTCTCCTACTGTCTTTTTGTATTTTTTTTCATTTCCAATCTGCGCGTTGAAGTCGCCTAGTAGGATCTTAATATTTTTTCTGGGAATCTTTGAGAGTTCATGTTCCAGGGACTCCCAATACTTCTCAACCTTTTCTGGGTTTCTTTTGTTGTCTTCGTTAATGGGAGCGTGACAGTTTATTAGGGTGTATGTCTTATTTGCACATCGTAGTGTCATGATTGCGAGTCTTTCATTTGGTGAGTAGAAGTTCGTTATAGAATTGATTATCTTCCTGCTCACGACGAATCCGTTTCCTAGGTGTGGTATACCCTTTCCCATTGGGTTTAGGCCTTTTTTACCCTTGAAGATCCTATATCCTTCGGATTCCATTATAATTTCGTCTGTGAATCTCGTTTCTTGGAGAGCTAGGATTCGGATCTCATATGCATCTAGTACTTTGATTAGTTGCTTTAGTTTTCCTGTTTTTAACAGTGAGTTTATATTCACTGTTCCAAAGAAGCATATTTTTTTTGTTTTGAGCTTCAAAGTTGGTGTTTCCTGTGGCTTTGGTTTGTTGCATGTTGTTTCGGGCTCTCCAGAATCCGATGGCCCGATTGCGCCGCCCTTTGCGACGAAGGATTCCCTGTTTAAGGTACCTCCTGGAGTAGTTCTATCTAGAGAAATTTTCATCATGCGTTATTTGAGAATTGTGTTGGGGGAAGGATTAGTATCCATTCCGAGGTTAAAACTGCGATTGTAAGTCCCAGAGTGATAGTTCATCCGCTCCTAACATGGAGACAGCCGATGTTTGCAGCCGTTCACTATGAATCAGACGCTGCTTTCAAGTTTTGGTCCGCCCCGGGTATTTCATTTCCCCGGTACCACCCATATCTGGGAGGCTTTCCCCTATCCGCCACCTGGGGAGGCGCCCGATGGAGGACTAGAAACCTCACGAGTTACTAGAAACCTCACGAGTTGTTATAGTTTTTTATTTTATATTTTATTTCATAAATACTTAGATATTGGGTAAAATTAATTTTTGGATTTATATCATTTTCAGAATGAAATTAAAATGTAATAATTAGATACAATGAAAGAAAGTAATTGATTTTCATAACAATTATAATACTTGTATTAGTGTCCGTAGAAATTTCCCAAGGAAGATTACATATATATTGACTCTATAAAAATAAATAAAGAAAAGAAAATTACATAAAATACATAAATTAAAATAAAAATTTAAGTAAATAATTTTTTTTGTTTTAACATTTGCGAGATCTATTCAAGATGTATCCTAATCAATGTGTAATAATTGAAATATAATTGTAATAGTATCCTAATCAATGCTTTCCAACGAATGCTGTAGATATTATAGTGGGTGCGTCCTGAGATAGGAACTGATTCGATTCCCCCAAGCACGCAGGTCATTGACATTATTGTGCACTGACAATAATGTATGTGACATTATTGTGCATTGTGCAGAAGAATTTATGGAAGATAAATAACACTCATTTTTTTTTTCTTTTTCACGTTTTCTGCATTTCCAAAAACCAAAAAAAACCCAAACAGCATTGATGTACTCTTTCTGCTGAATCTGTAAACCTACTTTCTCATTTAAAATTTGAACATTTGCTAAAAGAAATTCATTGACAAAGCAATCTCTGCTTCAATGGCTAACAATTGACTTTTCTTAGCAACTCAGCCACAGAGAAAGTTTTTGCTTCTTAAAAATCTTGACACGTAATTTCTTAGAAAGATATTCAGTCATGATTATCCTTGCAATACTACGAAGAAAAGCTAAAAGACCAACAGCAAACGCTGAGAGAAGCTTTTCACCCACCATCCATTAGTCGAACTTGGTTAAACAAGAATGATGAGAACTTAGATAATAAGTGAGGCAACTTCTTGTGGTTTTTCGTTTGACTCTTCCACCAAGTTCATTCTTCTTGATTAAGACTGTTAAGTTTGTCTTTGTTGCCTGTTTACTTCGCGGAAGCTGCTGTGGTTTTTTGGCTGAAATGTATTTAAAGCTCGATGTAAACAAATCACGCAGTAGCTTTCCTGACAAGTGGAAAACATGATTGAATGAATCTCCAGAAAAATACCATTTGCGAAACGTAATGTTTTTTTAAGTCTTTTTCTGAGATCTTGATATTGTATGTAGTATTTCCTGAAGATCGTATCCTATCGATCACATATCCTATCAGCAAGTAAATAAAAAATAAAATAAAATAAAATAAAATAAAAAAACACTACTTCGCATTTTTGAAAATCAAAAGTGACTTATTCTCTATCTCTGTGTCCTGATTTTTTTTTTATTCTTTGTCAATATAATGCATCTATTCCTTTTAGAGTTAAAGGATAAACTGAACCACAACAGCCCACGCGGTTCCTAGGGTTCGCGAGAGGTTTAAGCTCCCAGCGATGCTGGTCAGCTCGTTTAACCCTCGAGTTAGAAACCCGGTACCAATTTGAGAGAAGGCTGGGTGAACCCTTGGGTCCGTCCGGAGAAAATAGCCTTATTCCTTCAGAGTAATTTTAGATAATATTTGCAAAATATTACTTTTTTTTTCAGTAAGTTTGTAAAAAATAAGTTTGAATGGAAATTTACTGAGAAAGATATTCATTTATGATCTTAAAAATTATAAACAGTAATTAAGTGTTCGAATTAATTCAGTTAGAGCACTAAATGCGGAAATTTGGTGAAAATGGTTAATTTTACCATCTTTTTTTTTTTGTACTTAAGTACGTTAAGTTAAAAAAAGATTTTTGTCGTTTAAAAATCATTTAGATAAAATGATTGTAATAATGTGGAAAAAAAATAATTTAAATAGAAAGTTAGAGAAAGAATTCGCATTCATAAGTCTATGTTGTTCAAATGACAAATACATTTAGTTAACTTACTGAAAAGAATTTCAGTAGCCGTGTTCGAAAGCAAATAATAATAATAATGTAATTTTGAAGCTTAAATAAAAATTAAGAAAAGAATAAAATTAAGTAGAAGCATAATGTAACAACATCTTAAATGTTTTAAAAGAAGTTCGTAGTCATTGAAATTGTGGTTGTGGAAGACAGTTGGAACAGTGCCATTTTGCTTTCGAAGACCTATAATGTAGATTATTTATCTGTTTTTAAGTGTTACTCGGGGTTTACCACAAGGAGATTTTCATCGACCCGAGAAAAGGTAGAACTTTAGGAAGAAAAGAAGAAACTAGCAGAGCCTCATGCAGCGATCGAATCAATAACCATTTGTAAATCAGTTAGATGTTTTCATTAAAAGATATCCTACAAATTGTGGTTCTTTGGAGATACGGTTCAATGGAAGTGATTTATTTTGGCCAAATATTAACGAATAAAAAAAGACGGATCGATTTACTAACAAAGGTGAGAGTCTAATGGAATATCTGCATGGTTCATATTAGAGCGACGATTCACATATATTTCATTTTTATGAAATATACAAGTCAACGGTTTTCTCCTAAACAACATAAACAGTGACTTCAAATTTGACTGATGAAACATAGCTAAAGTAACTACATCACTGCACATTAGTCTCCTAAACAGCAAATACTGATTAATGTTGCATCTCAAATATTGTAAGAAGAGGTAACTTCCTGACATTCGTTTTAAGCGTATTACAATGACGGAAAGTTGAGAAGGTAACACAAAATTGTATTGGAGAATCCATCTTTCTTTAATCTCAGACAGATTTCACCAAATAGTCAGTCGTAAGATAATCCTGGATTAAGTCCAACTGAATCCAAGATTTGCAACTTAAGCTAATATTAATATTATTTAGAGAAACCGTCCATTAATTTTTTATTATTAATATTATTCTATTAATAAATTTACAAGTCCTATGAGATACCTATATTTATAGGATATGTCTGTAGGTTCTGTATAAAGTATAAAAATAATTTCTTATACTATAATCACGTGATCCTCTGTCCAATAAATGTCATCTTTTCATACTATGTACTGTACATGAAAGCCATGCTGTATTACGTACATTTGTATGTAATTGATCATCATTAGAATTAATCCTATTAGCATACCATGAAATTGGTTTCACACCTAACACAAACAATTATTCCATCAATCACAAATGCAACCCTTAGACCACCGATTCTCAAAGTATGTGCCACAAGAAAAAAAATATTTTATTAAAACGGGAAAATAAGAGAAAACGTAAAACAGGTATTAAATAAGTATTTTGAACAAATGTTATTTGTTACACAAGAGGTAAATTGTAAGTGATGCAAATAGAAAATGGTTAAAAGTAATGAATAATGTATACTTTTTTACAACCCATTTGTGAGCTATTGTCATAGCGACCAAAATCGGTAGCTGTTGCGTTTGTCCTGTTCGTGTCTATCCTCCCCTAACAACTCCCGAACGGAAGGTCAGATCGACCAACGGACTTCACCATCGTGTTCAGATGCCCAAATAATAAAAAAATCGTGTTCCGAGGTTCAAAACATAACATAGGAATAGGGTTTTTTCAGGAACTAACGTTCGAGATATTTGGCATTATTTTCATTGGATTTCCGCTATTAGCTTAAATGTTAGAAATGCAACCATCTCATTTCAGTCGTCAGCTATAGCTTGATGGTTACGGTTACGGACTCAAATACTGAACATTGCCGGTTCAAATCTGTTTATTTTGTTTTTTTCTGATAGGGATATGATTACTTAGTGGTTTTATTAAACCATCTGCGATGTTTTTATTTGTCGCTACATATTTTACTTTAATCTCATCATTATCCACAGCATCCTTGATTACATGGTATTTTAAGTCGATATGACGGCTCCTGCTCCTGTTCAAACTTTCTGTAGCTAGTTGAATGGCAGCTTGATTATCACGCCATAAATTCACTGGTAAGGATACATATCTTTCTTCTTTAAGTTCATACAATGTATTACGTATGGCCTTAAATTCCGTAACGACGAGAGCCATAGCAATATACTCCGCCTCTTGGGATGAAACAGCAGTTACTTGTTGTTTTCTCGAGAGCCACTGGATTGGTCCGCCGCTCATAATCACAACACATCCTGATGTTGATTTTCGGTCCTGTAGATCATCACCCCAGGTAGCATCGCTATATAATGTTAATTGTTCATCGGATTTATTATAGCATATTTTCAACTCTTTAGTATCTCTCAGATATTTTAAAACTTTTTTCAATTTTACAAAATCAACATCTGTGGGGTTGTTATTCTTTCTTGACAATTTATTTACACAATGCGTGATGTCCGGGCGGCAAGTGTTGGTTAGGTAATTTAAGCTCCCGATTATACTTCTGTATTCAGTCTGTTGGGTATTGGATAACAAGTTACCTGCTTCTTCTTTATTTTTACTATTCGCTTCCATTGGTACACCCTTACAATTTTCCATATGATGTTGTCTCAATAAGTCATCAATAAATTTACTTTGATTAATTTTCATACATCTTTTGTTTAGGTTATAGTCAATATGCATTCCCAAAAACTCTTTAATGGGACCTAGTCTTTTTATCTTAAAATATGTTTCCAATTTATTTTGGATTTGAAGAATCTTATTTTTATCTCTACTCATGATGAGTATGTCATCGATGTATATGACCATGATAACCTTTTTATCTTCGCTATCATTCATATAAATACATGGATCAGATTTGAGGTTGTTGAAACCGATGGATTTCAATTTTGACCTTAATTCTATAAACCACTGACGCCCTGCTTGTTTTAGTCCATACAGGGCCTTCCTGAGGCGTACTCCATTATATTGGGTTTTATCGTATACTACACCCTCTGGCATAACTAGATATATCTCTTCGCTGAGATCTCCGTACAGATATGCGGAGTTGAGATCGCATTGTTCCACGTGCCATTTTTTATCAGTTGCTAATGCAAGAAGTAGCCGGATACTTGCCATACAAGGCGTGGGCGCATAAGTTTTGTCATAGTCTATGAACCGTCTTTGAGTAAATCCGTTTACTACAAGCCTCGCTTTATAACGTGATATTTCTCTTTCGTTACTATACTTTACTTTAAAGATCCATTTACTGGTAAGTGGTATAGCATACTGGGGGATTTTAACATATTCCCACGTGTTATGCGAATGTATACTATCAAGCTCTTCCTTTACGGCTTGCTTCCAATAATTACTCTCTTTACACAAAATAGCCTCCTTGTATGAATTAGGTTCGCTAATATGAATGATATATGATTGTATTATTTCTTGCTTTGGTTCGTTTTCTTCCAAATCTTTTATAAAAGGTTCTCCATCAGTCTCTACTTCCATGTTTTCCTTGGCTTCTGATTCTTCAGATGATGACTTTTGATTTAAGTATGTCCTATTCTTATTTGAGATACTTTGGTATTCTTCATTACTTGTCAACCTATTTGACAATAAGTTCACACCTGGAATATTTTCGTTTACATATGCATTTTTAGTTAGGATTACTTTGCGTTCATCAGGTAACCATACCTTATAACCTCTTAACTTTGTGGAGTATCCAATTAAAATTCCTTTAATGGCTCTATGGTCAAATTTACTCTTTCTCTTTAATTTTGGTGTCTTTAGATAAACAGTGCTACCAAACTTCCTTAAGTGTTTGACGCTAGGGTCATACCTCCCCCTGTTCCAAACTTTTAATGGAATCTTATTATTTATTGTTTCATGAGGAGATCTGTTTAATAGGTAGTTTGCGCACTCCATTGCAAAGATCCAGAAATTGGTGGGCAATTTTGAATCGATCAACATAGTCCTTGCACAGTC
>JAFIDM010014012.1:70990140-71064361 GCA_023159025.1 Thereuonema tuberculata
TTTTTTTTTTGTTTGTTTGTTTTCTTTCTCATTAAATAGGAAAATTACTAATTGTTCCTACTACAAAGTATAAACAGACAAGAAGCTGATAATGACAGTTCAGCTATGAATGTCATATATATATTTATTATATATATAATATGTATAGCATATTCTGGTTCCAAAGGCACATAGGATATGTTTGTGGGAGAATAACAATGGATCAATGGATCCTCTAGTGTAAATACACTAGTTTGTTTTATGTTTTTCCCATTTTTTTTTTTTCCATTTAAAAACAAAAATCACTGAATTTTTTTCTTTTAAAATTAATTTACTAATACTGTACATCTGTTTTTCAATGTCCACACACAAAAAAAAGCAACATGTATTACATGTTTGCACATTTTTCTTATCTACAAGTTTCCAATTTTCAAAAATCACTTTAAACCTAACCTGATCTGCCACATTGACAAATTCACTGAAAATGTATGTATTTACAAATGTGTTTTTTCCAGTTCTCACACAGTTGTCATTCTAACAGTAGCCAAACTTCAAATACTTTGTACACTGGGAGTTTATATACACTTTGTTAATAAAACAATCTATATACATATTTTTAATTATGTTTTTAAACAAAATTATTAGATGTTTGGAACATCTGCCTTAGAATGTTTAAATGAGTGAAATTCCCTCCATAATAATAATAATAAAAAAAAACGGAAAAGTGGAAGAAAAAGGGTTTAAATTGAAGAAGTTAATCCACAACAACAATAAATCAAATATTATGAATGAGGTTGTGCATAACAATGTGTTGATTTTCCCAATGAAAATTTGTTCCACTGAATAATAGATTAAAAGGAAGATATGAATTACCAGAAAAATAGAAACAAAATGGATGTGAATTTTTGTTAAATCCTATTAGTGAATACTATCTACATTGGTCCTTCCAGTTACTTAGAAAAAGTGTTAAGGTTCTTTTTTTTTTTTTTTAATTTTTTTTTTTTTCTTTTATCTTTAAATAAAAATATAAAAATAGTTTGTTTGCAATGTAACATCAAAGAATGTACTTGGAGTTAGTACATCTAAAAATATGTCTCGTCTCATATTTGCTTCCAAGCAAACTAGGGGAGTGCACTCGACATCTTGACAGTCCTTCATTGTTCTTTCTTTGGAACCACTCGGGGATATAACTATGAGAAAAAAGAAAAAAAAAAAAATGATCAGTATTTCAAGTCGTGAAATGACTTAATTTCTAATAATTTTGATACAAATTGCTTCATCTAAAAGTGTAGAGAGAAAGAATCTCTTCATTACAAATGAGTTATACTAGAATGTACCATATATAAATATATATGTATATATATACACCATATATACATTTGTATACACACACTCATGTTTGTGAAAATTGCAACACCACAAAGGAGCCATCAGAACACACACTACACACATTAGTAACAAATGATTAAAGTTTCAGAGCAATGCAACAACAGTACTTGCAAAAAATCAATAGGGTGTAAAGCCTCCACGAGCTGCAACATGCTGTGGCATCGATCAAACAGGCCTTGGATGTGTTCATGGGGTATGGCCTGCCAGGCTGCTTCTATCAGAGTCCACAGTTCATTGATATTGGCTGCTAGATGACAGTGACAGGCTAGTTGACGAGTGATCATATCCCAGACATGTACAATAGATCAGGTGAACATGCAGGCCAGAGGTATCTGTCTTGCTTTGAAGACGGCCTGGACATTTCTGGCAGCAAGAGGTCAGGCTTTGTCTTGTTAGAATATGGCTCCAGGAGTGTGCTGAAGGAACGTCATTGACTTCAGTTTCCACAACTTCCCTGATGTAGCCGTTGCTGTCGAATGTCCTCAATTCGTAACAGCCGAGATTGCTTATGATACCCAATTGCTCCCCAAACCATCACACCTATCATTCGTGCAGTATGACGCTGGCACTCACCTTGATATCCTCTAATGTGTATGCGGCCATCATTGTAATTCAAGTTAAAGTGGGATTCATCCGAAAACACAACATGGTGTCAATCTGCACGCCAGTGGGTGTGTTCGAGAGCTCATTGTAGCCTGAGGCATCGATGGTTCATGCCCAAGGGAATCATCTGCAAAGGCATGCAGACACCGTGGAACCAGACAATGTCAGACCTGTTGCAGTGTTCCAACGTTGTGCTAACACTCGAGAAGAAGCTGAACAGTCCGTCACTGCCATGCAGCTGAAATGTCTATCATTCCGTGATGTTGTCACATTTTGTGGTTCGCTTCTGGATTTTCAACTCGTCCTGTTTTCATCGGTCCTCTGCTTCCACACTCACATCGCTGTTGTGGCATTACGCCCCGTACGAGCGGAAATTTCGCTGTATGAAAATTCTTCTTCACGCAAGTCGATCATTCGGTCCAGTTCAAACTCTATAGCTTGCTTATAAGGCACCCTTTGATGTCGACGAGGCATAGGACTCCAGTAGGCACATGTACAGCTCACTGACTGAAAACTACTTGTCTGGATCCACAACAGTCCTGAGGACGCTGCTGAGTCTAGGCATGCGCAATCATTCTCAAGTTTCCTTCATGGTGTTACATTTTTCACAAACGTGTGCATATATACGACAAAAAAAATGTAGGTTCTATAATAGCTGGCCCCTACAACTGAGACTGGATACAGTGTAGTCAGTAATATTCCAATATAGATATATATTATTAGAATCAAATGCAGCTTTTTTTGGAGGGGGAGGGGGGTAGATTTAAAACAAATTGCAGAATAATGAATACATTATCCGCAACCACTCAGATAAAATGAAAAACTAAAATTTATCTCTAAGCACAGCATACAAAATTAAAACAGATATAAATTAAAATTTACATTTTTGGAATTTTTGACCTAACTTACACAACATTCCTGGAAAAAATAAACCCATGAAATTAATAATAACTATGTGATTGAGTGTGTCGTCAGAAAAGAAATGGAAGAAATAGTCCAGAGTTTCTACAATGACCTTTATGAAACAAAATTTCAAATAGATGAACCCTTTCTAACTAACATACAGATGATACCATCTGTACTACCTTAAGAAACAAAATTTGTTTGAATGAAAACAAATGAAAAATGGCCGAGCCCCAGGAAAGGACACTTTAAAGCTAGAGATATCAAAATGGAAGGTACTGATTTACTAGATGCATATTAGCTAAAGACTTGGGTATCTTTCCTTCTTGTAGGTACCATGGATTGAAAACCATTTAACTATTTCCTTTCTTGGAATCAGTATAAAGAAGATGTTAGGAATTATAGACCAATATGTATCTTATCACATCTATATAAACTAATGACTAAGGTGTTACACAGTGGCTTCTAAGTTTGTTAGAATTCTATTAACAGAAGAGAATAGGCCGGATTAGAAGAAGTTTTTCAACAATAGACCACGTACAAGTTATAACTCAACTCACTGAAAAATGTAGGGAATTTCGCCTTCCCTTCATTGACTTTAAAAAAGCATTTAATGCAATAGAAGATAATGCAGTACTCCAAGCACTAGAAGAACAACTAATCCACACATCAAAATATTTATAAAAATGGAAGTACCCAAATTACTCTTTTCAATAAATCCATAGCCTTAGATCTCCAAAGAGGAGTCCGACAAGGAGATGTGATATCCCCAATCTATTTACAAGTACCCTTGAGAACATTTTACGAAGAACAAAATTAAAAGGTGGTATCGGGCCCCCGAAGTTTATTGCAAAAAGTGAAATATTCGCTCTCCTATGGGGGGCAGGAAAACCACACTTAGGTGGGTGGAAGGCGACACAAGGGCCTAAGATCTCACCCCCTTCCATTTAGGGCCCTTTCTTGGGCCCCGAACAACCAGCAGCCGACTTTTCAGTACAATATCTAAGTTATTTTAATTTTACCTTTGAGAACATTTTACAAAGAACAAAATTAGAAGGTGGTATAAATATAGATGGAGAAAAACTCCCAATTATTGGCCTTTGCAGATGATATTCTCCTTATATAACACACTCTTCAAGATTTGGAAACCTCTTTAATTAGATTAAATCAAAGCTGTTAAAAGATAGGCCTAACAATACAACCGGATAAAACAAAATGGAAGAAATATTCTTCCTGTAATAACCACATATTAAAAATAAACAACAATATCATTGAAGAAGTGGATAATTACACACATTTGGGGCAAGTCATTCAAATGGACAATGATTTAACACACGGAATTAACAGAAGAAAAAGAGCAGCATGGGTATCCTTAATTGTATTAAGGATACAATTGCTAATCCAGAATTAGACATAACGATATGTTCTGATCTTTTCAATAGCTATGTCCTACCATCAATAATGTATGGGTATTGAGACATGGAACACTACTAAAAGAGGAAGAATCTTTTAAGGACTACTCAAAGGGCTATTGAACGTCAAATTTGTATAATATTAAGAAATCTGAACACACAAGATACACAGAAATTAGAAAAAATTACAAAGCAAAATAGAAACAAAGAAAGAATAATATAAACAAACAAAAATAGGTAATGTTTCAATAATTTGAAAAGCTTTATGATTTAATTTAAACAAAGATAGGTCATATTTACAATGATTACAATCATTGAAAAATTTCATGATTTTTACAATTGTTTTGAATTTTTCTAATAAAAACAGACTTATTTCGATTCCTTTTTGTTTATTGAAACAATGAAAACTATTTATAATACAAGCTTCAATCATAGATCTTGTGGTTGTGTCAAATATGTTTCTATATAGTACAGTTACCAATGGATCTGGATTATGTTCAAGTGTCATACAATGGTTTACCCAATCAGATACTTCAGGATGTCTATTTCTAAAAGCACTGATATGCTCCTGAACTCGTTCACCTAAAGTACATCCAGTGTTACCAAAACATATTTGCTACAAGTACAACATTTTAATTTATACATAATGCTCATCAATGTCATTATATTACTTGTTTTGTTGGAAATATGTATTAAAAGATTTTAAATTGCTATTTGCTACTCTTACAATAGAAATATTATTAGATTCAAGGATTTGACGAATTTCTCTAGACTTATTGATATTATAAGGGGTAAATTATATTTTTTAAATTCCCTATTAACTTTAGGTTTAACTTTATTCTTCAGAAAAAGGATTTACATAATCTGTTAACCATTTTTCTTGGGTATTCATTATAGTGTAAGATTTTCTTAAAATCTTCATTTTGTGAAACCATTCACAGTAGAGCCCCGATTATCCGCGTGTACCGCAAAAATTTTTTTAAATTACGAACCTCAAAAAAACCAATTTTAATCCAAGCCAACAACAGGGAAAATACAATAGGCCCTACAGTGTGAAGGTCGAAAATTACTGACAGGTTTATTGTGCATCGTGATCCTATAGGCCTTCTCGGAATTTGTGGATGCAAATGTATAGCAAAGATTTCTGCTGTACTGTATATATTTTAAAAGTTTTACATATTGTTTTTTGTACAATAAAACGTAGTTTTTAATGGCGAAATATTTTTTTTGTGTTTACACCTCATTTTTAGTCTTTTTTTTTTCGGGTTATCCGCGATTTTCGTTATCCGCGAAGCCCTTGCCACCGAATTCTGCAGATAATCGGGGCTCTACTGTACTTTCATTTAATGTATTATTAGTAATTCTTGAAAAGTTATACCAAATTATCGCTTTTTTAATAGAGAAATTATGCATTGATCTATAGTTTATCATCATATTACTTTATATGAATATTATAGAAAATCTTATCATATATGATATATATATATATGTAATATATAATACAGTGAAACTTGGATAATTCGAAGCTGAAGGGACCAAGGAAAAAGTTCGAAATATCCAAAAATTCGAATTACGTATATTCTCTCAAACAGAAGAGATAAATAAAAAAGATTAACTCCACGATCAAAGATTTAACACGTAATCTTTATCGAAGAATACTGCTACATTTTTTTTTTCATTAAATCAAACATTTTTAACTAGCTTAATTATTCATCACTTTCAAAAAAAAAAAAAAAAAAAGGCAGATATTTTTAATTGCTTCATTGAATGCAAACTTTGTGTCCTAGCATATGATTACAACCTCTGGGTTGTCAGGTCCTCTCGTTCTATTTCTATTTTTTCCATTGCCATTTTTGCTGCTCAAGATTTTATCTTTGTTCTTCAAATATGTCTATAACGTATTGGATGGAATTCCAAATTCCTTGGCGATTTCCGATTTCTTTTTAAGGTCTTTTTCCACTTCCTTAATCACCGCTACCTTTTCAGCTAATGTTAATGACTTATTAGGAGCTTTAGCTTTTGACAATGGCATAGTAAGAGCATATAAACAATATTTAAAGCACAAGCACAAAAACTAAAAATGTTTATAACCGCATTAAATCATTCACAGGAAGCGCACGTGACTCTTAAGACCGAAGGGGTGTGGGAGGGGGGAGGGTAACAACAGAGGATGGACAGAAAAATCCTCGAAAATCACCATATAGTGACATTCCAACCCTCGCTTTTGTTTTCCTTAGAAAGACCGTTAAAATAAATAATGCACCTTAGCTGAGAAAAGTCTCAGGAACAACTTTTACTGTAATATTTTAAGGACAATTGTATGAAAAATTCGAATTATCCACGATTTTTTAACATTATTTTAAGACAGAATTCTAGGGACGAAGCAAAAAATTCGAATTATTCAAGTTTCACTGTGTATATATATAATTATTCTACAATAAGATTTATGATTGAAGCCTGTATTATAAATAGTTTTCATTGTTTCAGTAAACAAAAAGGAGTGGAAATAAGTTTATTTTTATTAGAAAAATTTAAAAACAATTGTAAAAATCATGAAATTTCTCAATGATTGTAATCATTGTAAATATGGCCTATCTTTGTTTGTTTAAATTATTCTTGTTTCTATTTTGCTTTGTAATTAAGCCTGAAGAAGCAAAGTGTAATGTGTGTAATATAGCAAAGTGTAGTGAAGAACTTGTGTTTTCTATATTATAAACTGGTATTTTTCAAATTATATTAAAAATTCAAACATATTACAAACTTAAAAAAAAAAAAATATTAAATATTTCAAACTTATAGAATTCTGAATGTTGTTTCTAACACATCTCCATTTAAAAATGAGATAAGTAAAGAAAAGACAGTAGTTATGGCTTTTTTTTTAAATTTTCAAAGCAGATTTCCAAAAGGCATATTCTACTTACTCCTAATAGATTTCTCGGAACATAACCTTCTCTGTTTTTGAACTGAGACCACCACCATTCTCGTTCAAATTCGTCTCCTTTACGAAGGACAATAATCATTTCACCATCTCTGAAGCTGAGTTCATCTGAGTTCTGGGCTTCATAGTCGTACAGTGCATAGACAGCTCCATTGTTCAGAATACCAAGTTTCTCTTGAACACCTAAATAAGAGGAAAAAAGATATAAGTAATGAAATATAAATAATTAACTGTTTTTGGACTTTCTTTGTATTTTAAGATTTATGGGAAAAGAAAGTTAACTTATTAGTACTTAATCCTAAAGTGTGGTTTTTGTTAAGTCAAATAATAAAGTTAATAAGTATAAACAGTTTGCAATAATAGATGTTATGAAAACAAATGCCTGTATTAAGTTTAAAAGGAGGAATGTTAAAATTAACAAATATCTAGCAAAGGTCCTCGCAACTCCTCCCTGAATTGCTAGTATTTGAATAAAAACCTACTTGAAATTATTGACAAAACATTCAACCGCCAAACTTTTTAAGAAACTTTTTAAACAGATAAAATGTTAATGTTTGAAGAATCAATAATTCTTCAAATTAATATTGAATCCCAAAGCTTTGTTTCATACCTACTTTCATCTCAAAGAATGATTTATTCTAATACACAAAGCTTGATATTTCATGTCAAGCCTAAGTGTGAGGCAAAAGTCGTGCACCATAGAGATTTCAGGGTATAGCAAGTAAAGGATGGTGTACGATACAAAACACATAGTTTACATAAATAAGAGGTGCTTATAAGTTAGATGGTGTGATCACACTGTTCTCCTTCAACCTGTAAATACTTTGTAATTCTATAGTGATTGATTCCTTCTATCCTTATAAGTTCATCTTGTTAGAATTTGCAAGGGGATGACACAGTTCGTCGACAAAAATTTTACAAGTGGTTTCTTAACTATGGCAATCCATCCATATTCTTCAGTAATGAAGCCATGTTTTGTCTCAGTGGACACGTCAATAGACGCAATTGTTGTTATTGGTCGGGCAGTAATCCTCAATGGATGGAAGATAGTCACGTAAAAAATGATTTTGGGTTATGGTATAGGCTGGATTATGGGAAGAGCAGTTGATCAGTCCATACTTCTTTGACAATAATCAGGTGAAACATATCTCCATATGTTGCAGACTTTTTAATGGATTTTCTCGACGATGTGCCATTAGCAAAGAGATGCAACATGTTTTTTCAACAGGACAGAGCGCCTCCATACTTTGCAGTGACTTTCTCAATCATGTGTTTCCTAACAAGTGGATTGGATGACGAGGTCCTGTTGAGAGTTCACTGAAATTTTTCCTCCAAAAATAAATTTATGAGGGAGCAATATTTTTAAGTATATAGGCTGTAAGACTGTAATATTAAAAGACAAACATTGTTGAATAAACAAATCCCTTCCAAATAATGAAAATTCATTTTCTTAACTTAGAATTCTTATTTCTAAATGAGAGTTTAGAAGTATGGAAATGTGGCTAAAAAACCTGCATAACCTCAGAAAATGTGTATGTATATCTCACAATAATGTGAATTTAACACATTGTACAAAAAATTATATACAGTTATTCTTTTTCTTTCAGGAATGCTGACTTAAATGTTTCTATGAATCGTCCAGTATCACTTTACGTATATGGGCTTTAACATTTCAGTATCAGTAAACCAAAGTAATATAAGATTTTATGTGAGATAAAATTGTGTCACATGCATTTTTTGTTTGTTTGTTTATACTAGACAATTTATTGATGCAAGTTTTTTATGATTGTATGTTCCTGTATAGGTCCTTTATACACTATATGATTATATGTTCTTTTTTGTCAATAAATATATATGTAGAAAGTAATGATTAATTGTATTCTTTACTATAAAATAGAATAAACAAAGTAAATTTATATTATGTGGTACATTAATTTGACTTATAAATACATAAGTAAAAAACAAGTTTGTTTTCATACAATACCATAACTACCTTTTTGAGTGAAGAATGTTACTTTTCACTTGCGCTGCAATAATGTGACCCCATTTTATGACATTGAATTTCTTGAATACCACGGATCGGTTGTGGCATGATTTTTACTGTGTTCTATGATATTATAAATTGAATGAAACTTACTGTACAAATATTCAGAACACCCGTCAAAACCTTCTTCGTCTTCTTCGCACTTCTGAGCTGCTGTCTCACAATCACTGAGTGTTGTAGCAAATATACAAGCACCATGTTCCACAAGGAACTTAACCATAGGTAGGTTATTGCAAGAAGCAGCACAATGTAATGGAGTCCTAAAACAAACAAAATCATTCATTTAAAAATAAGATACATAAAATGCATTTCAATCCAGACAGAACATTACAATTGAATGAGTGAGTTGAAAAAGGTACATATTCCACAAATGTAAACTTTTGGAAAACTAAAAAAAAAAAAACTTTTTTTTTTTAAGAAAACTAATTTTTTTATAAAAAAATTTTCTATTTTCGATTTATACCTTTAAGTGAAGCGAACTCATTGTGCTTTGTAAATATATAGATATATAACTTTTTATAGCATAAAACTATGTTCCTTTTTCAACTCAATGTTTTAAAAATGAGAAAAAAAACTCTTAAAACTTCTTTTTTACGTATGTTATGTTACGTAATGTAACATTACATCATGCCATGTATTGTGCTTTGTAAATATATATACATATAGCTTTTTATATTCAATCAAACATAACCTTAACAAAAATAACCATAACAGTTCGTCTGCTACACCACAACAACATGTTATTGAGCACTAGCGCTGCAGCGGGTGCCACTGTTACTAACGCGGCTTTGAGTTGAAAAAAGAACATATTCCTGGAATATGTCCCTACTTCAACTCAATCGTTTTTACGTGGCTCTGGTAAGCAGACTTAAAGTTGAGGAATATGCTACTTTTTCTGTTTAATAGGCGTATATATGTGAAAAGAAGAAAATGGCCATTTCAGTTTAGTTTGTCAAATTTGTGGAATATGTACCTTTTTCAACTCACCCATTCAATTCATGAAAAGGTCTCTATTTTCTTTGTTGGATTAAAACGGTTTTGCTTGTGTAATAAAAACAACAGCATATTTGTACTGTATTCATGCAAGGAAATCTCATCTTCTGAGTATATTACGTTTACTTAAGAAAAAAAAAAAAGCCACTGCAAATTAGTACTTAACATACAATTTTATAATTTATATTTTGTATAATATTGCATTAGGAACTAAAGATGAAATGGAACAGTGATACTAATGCTCAAAAAATTAAGTTCATGAAGAAAAAGTATTTTTAAGTTTCATTTAAAAATTGATCTTGCTTCCATTGATCCTCTATAAAAGCTACCAGTCTAAGCAAATGAAACCAAGCCTATAATTGTAACCAGAATCATAGATCCTATAACTAGGTTGTCTGGTGCGTAACCAATCTGAATTAGCAGTGGTTTAGAGCAGTGATAGCCCATCTTAAAAGTTTTTTAAATCTTAAAATTTTTTGCATATTTTTTTTTTCATTCTTATCTTCAGTTCTGTTTTATAATATTCTAATAAAATTACAAACGAGAGCAGGAATGAATCTAGGTAATTTTGTAAGGGAAGCAAACACTTAGTTTTTGCCACCTTTCTCCTCAGGGTGACCATAATTCTAAAATCGAAATTTGGGATAGCCGAACCTTCTGAACTTGTACAATTAAAAAAAAAAAAAAAGCACCTTCTCCAAACTTGTACAAACAATAAAAAAAAAAAAAAAAAATAAATTTGCCACCCCCTTGCCAACATGCCGCTTGGGATGCGTAACCCACCTTAAAATTTAAGCTGAACTATCAGTATCAGATTGTTGACTATCTCAATATTGTTTAAGCTTTATGAAGTTTTTGTATTCTTGAAATGTATTATGAATTGGTACTATTGTGAATTATTAACCCATGGTTTTGAAAATTATGTATGTGTAATTATTATTTTGTGCTACTTTATATCGTTACCATCATTTGTTGTATTTTTAGTTTTATAAATTTCACTGTCATTAATTTCTATTTGTCAAGACAATTACTTTGGGTTAAGAGAATTTGTAATTTCATAGCATGCAAAAACTTAATCTTTCCTTTCCCCCCTCAGATATTATACAGAATGTGGTAATTCAGATGCAGTCATTTATTAGTAACCTATCTTACCATCCATCACTGTCTTGGGCATTTACATCACAGCCAAACTCAACAAGAAATTTCACAATTTCATAATGTCCGGCACAAATGGCATTATGAAGGGCAGTGATCCCTTCATCATTTGCAGCACTTGGATTAGGGACCTACAGGAAAACAAGTGCATGAGTTAAAAAAACAAAACCAATCTATAAATGTTAAATAACAATTTATGTAACTTTTACTATTATTAATAATGAATCTCAATTTAAGAATTAATGATAATTAATTCATCTTAATCTTTTCATAAACTTTAGAATAAAATGAGATTATTCATGATCTAATGCTCTGACAACATGGATTTATAACTGTAGTTAGGAAACGTAACATCTGCTTTAATTTTCCAATCACAGTCGAGCTTCTTCAAAAACAAACTGATTATTATAATATGAATTTGAATTATAATTAGATATGGAATTTCAAAATTCTTATTGACTGATACCTGAACTATTTATTTAAACATTTGGAAATAAGTGATTGAAAGAAGAGTTTACTAGCACCAAAACAACACAGGTCTTTTCAAATGTTTATGAAGAAGCTTATATGATAAGAGGATTAAAAAAAACATCTATAGTTTTTGTCAGGCTTTTAATCCTACTTTGGTAATCATTTATATTATTTTATTCAAGAATGAATGGATCGTTTAACACCGAAGTTGCCGAGCTGCAATTGCAGCTTTTGTAATGTAGCACTTTTAACACATCATCTCGTTTTATTTAAATACTCTAAGTAAAACTTAAATAATTACAAAGTGAAGAAGAATGATTATTAAAAATATCATTAAAAAATTAAAAGGTGACAAATAAACAAAAGGGAACAAATGAAAAATATTCATTTCTACACTATATTGTTTTAAGCTGGATTTTGTGATAGTTCTTTCATACTTTCTTGCACCTCTGCCTGACAAAGTGCATTGTTAATGTTTTTCTATTTAGGAATTATAATAGTAGCAAAGATATTCACTAAGGAAAGCAACAGGAAAATGAGCTTTCTAAGTGAAAAAACAATGTACAAAAAGTGTTATTTTTATCAATGTTAAAAGGATTGACTGTAGGCCTATTAATAAATAACCTATCACAAAAGTGGTTTAGAATTCTTCACGATTTAGGATTTGTTACAACTGATATCAATTTCATGAAATAATTTTTTTTTTTTCCCAATTTTTGTTTTAACCTTGCACTGTAATTTACATCAAAACAATTTAGGCTTAATTCTTGGTAAACAAAAATCTGAACCTATCGCTTTAATCTTATAATTCAGAATTAATTGCAAAAATAAATTAATCATTCCAAATTATTGAAATGAATCTGCAATCATCTAACAGTAACCTAAATTTTATTACTTATTAAAAAAAAAAAATTATAATTTATATCTATTGTAAAAAGAAATATCTTACACCTAATATTATAATAAAAAATATTTCTAATAATATAGTATACATACACTAAGTTACCAAATTATTTCTAAGGTAATAAGATTTCCATCTTATTAAAGTAAGATGCAATTTTACTCTTCACAAAAAAAAAAGAGACAGTATGCACCTAATATGCTGGTAACTCAGTGTATATACTGTAATAAAGTTTTGTAAAAGCTAGAAATCAGTTAACAGGGAAATTTCCCCAAGTGGATTTTAACATTTCCCACAAACAATAAATACTTGACAAAGTTACATAAACTATTGCTCGAATGAGAAAAATAAATTACAAAAATTATGAGTATTTTTATTTCAAAACCAATTTTTGAATGAGTATCGTTAGTTATTTAATAAATTTACAGAAAAATCTTTCTCACTTTATTGAAAACTAATTTTATTTAACAGCAACTAACCTCATTGGCTGTTTTCTTCACCAGTTCCAATTCTCCTTCTAAACTTGCATCTAGCAGCAAAGCCAAAGGATCAAAACTGACTCTCCTCACTGATTTTGTGGATCCTTTTGTTTTAAGGTTTCCTTTACAAATGCGCCGAACCATTCCTGTACTTTCAACAGTTTGGTTGTCAACATTGCTGTCGGAGTTATTTGTAAGCGACAAATCTTCTGTTCCTAAGACTAAAAAGATACAAATAATATTTAAAACTGCAATGATCTGTAAACAATTTCCTTAAATAACTGAAGAATACATTTGTTACATTTAAGAAATATATGGATTTCTGGTATTCATTAATACTAAATAAACTAACAGTAATAATAATGAAAACTATTACCAATCTCAAATTTTGCTGAAGTAGGGAATGGATTTGTTTTTGGAAGTTAAATAACCTGCAATTTTTCACTAAATATATAATGTCTTGTAAAAATTATACTGTAGCAGCGTAACTGGTAATTACTCCTTATACATTTAAAATTAAGAAGACTGATAAGTAAGACTGTATTTAAACTGTTTCACACACTATATTTCTAAGTATACAGATATGAGATGTAACGTGCATTAGGACACTTTTACAGTTAAATAAAACAAAGAACGTACATAACTAAACAAAACAAAAATTCACTGAGCTATTCAAATAAAAATAAATAAATAAATAAATTCAAATAGCTCAGTGAATTTTTGTTGTGTTTAGTTATGTGCGTATCTTTGTTTTATTTTACTGTACATATGAAATATAGTTTTATAAAAATTAATGTTTGATCAACAGATATCTAAAAAAAAGTGAATTTATTTAAAAATATTAACATTTTTAATAATAAATAATAAGAAAAATAATAAAGCTAAAATTTCATCATTCTGATAAATATTGGAATGATAAATTGATACTGAATAACTTGAAGCTACATTTTCTTCCTACTGCAGAATATTACAGAGAGCAGATATCCCTAAATAACAAAAAAGGAAAAAAAAAAAAAAAGGGAGGGGGTGTTTTACAAAGTAATTCTAATCTCAAACTTGAATATTGTGAAAACTCATTTTCTGTCTCAGAACAAATTCAAAAACATTTAAATGAATAATTGCAAATTGGCACCAACCTAATTCTGCAATCAAAATTGAATTAGATTCCTTATTTAATAAACTTTATCTTATTAAATTTGCCAAGATATTATCAAATAAAGCTCATGTAATAAATCAATGGGGGAAATGAGAAATTTTTAACTGCTGTTACAGATGAAATATGATCAATTGTTTCATCTAAAGATAAATTCATTTCAGCAGTCTGAATTATAATAATGCTATGGATGAATCCAATACCTGCACAAGATACAGGTATGTAATATGTAATTAAAACACATCAAAAGTGCCATCACTTCTGAGGTTACTGCAAATATATTAAGTTTTAAAAACTTTCAAAATGTTTGCTTTCATCTTGCATTACAGTTAATTGAATAAACAGTGTAAAAACGAAGAACCTACAGAAGTGGACAATATAATAGTATTCTATAAGAATATTCAAATTGTCACCAACTCTTTACACACTTTTTATAAGACTGTTTCAATAGACCTAAATGCTGAAATGAGTTTGATCCAACCTTTTGCTTTTTTAAAAATATATCTGTATTTAATAATTATCTCCAATTTATTCTTAAAACATCTTTGCTGTTTCATATTTAAAGAATCTTAAAAGTCTCCGTGTTAATTTACAAATCATAGGGAAAAAGAAATACTGTAGAAAATAAGGAAAGGGACATAGAACAATTCAAATTCTAAAGATACGTATGTGTTAAAAAAAAAAAGATCAAATATGAAGCAGGCTCTGTATAACAATATACTACAACAAAGCCTAAAATAAGGCTTCATCATATTAATGGTTTGAAAATAACCTCAAGTAAACAATGAAAATTATAAAATTTCAGCTTTAGTAAATATGGATAAATATTATTGATCTTCCAGAAATGTTAAGTATTTGATCAAATATTGGCATCGACAAAATCCAACTAACTTTATAAAGCACAGCAATTTGCATATACTTCTCTCTGTATTTTATATAGCTGTATTATATCAGATTATTTTATTTTCATAACAAAACCCAATAGTGGTCTTTAGTTTTGATAAAGCTGCCTTGTAGGAATTAAAGATTCAAGAACCAAATGAAACTTCCAATGTATGAAATATCAAACTAATGGTATTTTCCTATCAAACTTAAGGCAGCATCAAATAATTTTATTTTTAGAATTAAAATAGAAGAAGGCAATTCATATTTATAATACAATTTCTTATTTTGTTTAACTTTTATTATTGCAATTCAGCGGCTGATTTGAGTTCAATATCTTACAAAACATTGATTATCTTGAAATATTCTTGAAAAAAATTATAAATAATTAAGCTTTAGTCATAGGTAGTATGTATTTAACTTTAAAACATTTTTCTCTGATTTTATTTTACTACTCAAGCTATCGCTTGTATTTTTTTAAAGATTTATAAGTAATCTAATCTTATGTCTTTATATTTATATTTACATTTATATAATATAAACCAATCTACATATTATATATGAGAATTTTAAATGACTAACACAATAGTTAAAGAAATCTGTAATAAGAAGAATGTTTGCTTTTAACTGTGCTGAAATGCTCTATCTCAATCTGATAAAAGATTAATTTACTTCATTTAAAATTAAAAAAACAAATAACAGAAGGAATCAATAATAGAAGGGAAGTAAGAAACTGTAGATTATGGGAAGGTATTGAAGCAAGGAAATTATTTATCATCTGACATTTCAAAAAGTTCTGCAGAAATTTTGTAGAACAGTGTTTTTAGATTTTAAACATTTTATTAAAGAATTTAATTGCAGCTTGAATCTTCAAAATGAGATTTGATGAAAGAAATGAAGAATAATTTTTTTATGAAGGTTAATTTGGCAGGACAGAACCTTTCAGAGAAAGTTAGAATTTGGAATCAGGAGAGGTTCTATTTAATGAGAAGTCATTTTCCTTACATTGCAGAAATTCTAAATGGTCGTCCTTTTATTCTGTTGCTTATAAGTTCCATATTTGTTGAAATCTCCTATGGAACTTG
The DNA here is from genome assembly GCA_023159025.1 of Thereuonema tuberculata. Classification (NCBI taxonomy): domain Eukaryota; kingdom Metazoa; phylum Arthropoda; class Chilopoda; order Scutigeromorpha; family Scutigeridae; genus Thereuonema; species Thereuonema tuberculata. Next base: position 71,006,528 of record JAFIDM010014012.1, read on the forward strand.
TGTACAATCACAAATTAGAAAAATGAAAGCAGCTTACTTTGATTTTGCAGTGACTCGCACTGTCATTAAATTATATGAAATGGAAGTCACAGCTCATGCATATTCAGAAAGTTACCTTTGAAGCATTTTAATTAGAATTAAGTATCTTTTAATTATCTGTAATTCTAATAAAGTAGAATTTGGAGTTAATTGTTTGAAAATGAGAGAACTATTTGAAATCCTAATATCTGCATGTGTTTAAAAGAGCACTAATTTTCTGTATATTTAACATTTTATATTAAAACTGGGAATAAAAAGGCCTATTGTGTGGTACAAGGTATCAAACAGTTAAAATTAAAAAAAAAAAAACTATACCATGTTAAGATAAAACTTTAATTTTAGCTACTTGAAAGTGTTTTTCAAAAGTAAATATAAAATGTTTATTGTATAATATATATTTTTGAATGACAAACAGATGCTGTGTTTGTTATATTTTAGATAAATATTGCTATATTCTAAAATTTGTTAATGTTTACAGCAGAATGCAAGGACTGCTTTCTGTTAATGGTACAATGAGAGCATGCATTAAAAACACTGCTTTGGACTTAAGATTATTTTTCTTTAAAATTAAATTAGTGTGTGTGTGAGAGAAAGATTTATAAATGCAGTTGGTTACTTTTGTTGTGGTTTAATGTATAATAAATTCTGAAATTAATTCAATAGAATAAAAATGGGAAAAAAGAAATTACAAGAAATTGAAGGAAAAGAAAATTAAAAGATTTAAAGTCTTTTCTTTAAAAAAAAAATACAGATAAATGAACTGAAATTGAATCATGTTATCTTTGTACTTTATTTGAATAAAATGGATTTAGCTAACTCAGACGATTCTTATTAAATAAATTATTCCAGTCTTTTCGCACATTGGCAAATATGGAAGCAATGGATGGTATATATATTTAGTGCACAGTAATTTAGGTCTCCTTTAATCTTCCAATTTCAAGGAGCTGATACTTTGTAGTCAGTGACCTTATTCTCTTAAAGCGTATCTGCTTTAAGATAGAATGCATTCTGTCTTTTATAGCCACTGCATTGCCAATTTGTAATTATACACCTTTCTAAGTACTGTACAACCTGGAACATTGAACTCAATATCTAAATACTGTTAAATGAGAGACAATAAAAAAAAAAACCCTTAGCAACATCTACTATTAAACATTAATTATGAAGAGATTCTTTAGTTAAAAATTCACAAGCAGTTATTAATTACCTGTTAATTGTTCTTGATGATTGACAATCACAACTTCAGAATTGTTCGATTCTGACTGTTCCTCCGTTTGTTCTGTCTCGGGTGAAAAAGAAGTGACGGCCTCCACATTGCCTTCACCATCAGTCGGCTGATTGCTGCTGTAATTATCCAGGACTGCAGAATCGTTCACACCAATCTCAGTGACTGGACGCCGCTTTGATTTGTCCAGTCGGGCCTTTGTGGGATCCCAGTTTTTGTTGTCCACATCTAACGGTGGATAGGGAGGGGGTGCATGTGAAGGTGGAGGAGGGATATTTACGACATTATCAGAAACATCAGTGCCCAATTCGTTGCTGGGACCATTACTCAATGTGTTATTTAGATCAGGGGGTGGGGACTGATTTTCTGGGAAGTGGAAGGCAGGGGGCATTTCAATCCGTCGATTTATGCTGATATGAACATTAATATTATTCCTATTGTTTCCATTCTGAGTATTTCCATTGTTATTGGCATTAGAAGCAGCACTGCTGTTTTCTAAGGGAGGGGACTGTTTTCTAGGAGAATTGGGAATAGTATTTCCGTTAGAAAGCACTTTTAGTTTAGGTGGTTCCACACCAGACTGTTTCTTAATGGTTAAAGGTTTTGGTTTGATTGGTAAATCATTCTGTGACGCTTTCTTATTATTCACTTCACTTTCCGCTTCATCACTTCCTGTGTTTTGATTGATTTCACTATTTTGAATTTGCTGCACAGAATTCACGTCGTCATCTGCCTTTCCATACAACTGTAATTGCGTCACATTGCGAAGATATTGATTAAGTGCTCCACTACCCAGCTTCTGAGTATATGTATCGGTAATGACATTCCTAGGAGCATACCTACAAAAGAAAAAAGAATGAATATAGTTATATTAAGAAGAGAGTAAAGATTTTATAAAATGGCATTCAAATACTAAAATTTTAAAAAATACAATTTCTTATTAAAGTGAAAAGTTTAAAAATGACTCTTAAATTTGGCCATTGTTTTTTTTTTTCCAGAAAGATTTGGCAACTGAAATCTCAGATAACTCAACATTTTAATGCAATTTTTAAGTTGTGGGATGTAACTATGATTACATCTTTTCCATACTTCTGTATTTACTTGAACTTGAATGCGACTTATGATGGCATAACAAAGTACACCTACATATTTCTAACTTAGTTCTGATTAATGCAGTTTTCAGAAAGATAAAAAATAGGTCATATACAAAAAGTATAAATACATTGAACAATTAAGGAACTACCTTTTATTCATTTCTTCTAAAATTCTTTTAATCTACATTTCCCACTTTACGTTAAACATTTCAATTCCTGAGGACACCTATGGCAGTGTGATTGACAATATTACTGATAAGGAACATTTTATTGAATTTTACATTGCGGTATATTTAAGACTTGTTTTATGCGAAGAAGATACTATTAAATTGGGGAATTGTGAAGTTCATTTTACAACGTATAATGCTCACTGCAGGTTGGTTGAATAAGTAAGAAACATTTTCTCTACGTAAAGTTCTTTCTTACGTATGTAAAGGTGTTCTATCTCAACTTATATATATATATATATATATATATATATATATTTATGAGTAGAATCAGATTGTGCGTAATGCTTATTAATTATTATATTAATCATTAAATGAATTATTAATTGCAAGAAGGTCAAATAATAAAAAAATAACTTGGCCTAACTTTGGTAGATAATCGAAACCATTGAAAGATGAAGTGCTATTCCACTCAAGTTTGCATTATGTCAAAAACAAATTAAATAGCACCTATCCCAATAGAACAATACAATTTCCTTAAAATACAATATTACATAAAACAAAAAATGTTTTAAATACTCATAGAACATTGCACATCACATTTTTTTTTTCAACCTAATCAATGTATTTCGTATCACCAATTATTAAAGAAAAGAAGAAAAAAAAACAAATCTAATATTGCCAAGCCACAAGGTATTTAATATACTCTTTAAATTTTAAGCTTTCTTTTCATTGAATTATTTTATGATTGATATAATCACTTTGAAAATCTTACACATTTGGTTTCAGAAGATTTTCAAAATGTTTAACTTATTTTAGGGCCTAAAGAAGAAAAAGAAAGTAACTCTAAACCATCCGCCTAAGGAAACTAACTATGTAAGATATAAGTTTAGTTTTACTAAAAATTGAGAAGCATCTCTAATTAGCAATAGTAATAAGCAAATACAGTAAAAACTGGTATATACATAACCCAGTTGTACGTAGATCTGGTTTGAGCGTAACTGTTTGTAGGTCCTGGCGAAAATATTTAATTACATATTTATTATTTCTGAGATATATGTAACTGAGTTACACGTAATTCGTCTTTATATGTAGTATATTTTTGAAAATGAGATTGAATTGTACGTAATTTCAACTATAGATATTCCTCAGGTGCACCGATATACAGCTTGGCGTTCTGTATCGATATACAATCATGAGGTTTCTGGGCGGCTTTTAATGAAACATGTTATCCTTTCATTTACTTTAGTTTCTCTCCTGCAGCCATGGGTAATAGAAGGAATAAAAGTTACTCTTCAGAAGAAAAAGGGAGATTTTCGGGAAGTGAAAGACAACCTGCAAAAATCAAAAGCAGAAATAGCAAATAGCTTAAATGTAAGGTACACTACATTATGTGTAGTCATTAGTAAGAAGGAGTCAATTTTAAGTTGAAGTTAGGTTCAAAATCTATAAGCGGAGCGATCAACAAAAAGGTAAAATTTGCAGATATGAAAATGTGAGTAACAGTGTGAAGGAAAAGTAGTAAAAAGTTGGAGAGTCTTTGCTTTTCATTTATCTTAGAACTGTAATTGTGTAATGGGTATAGCTACAGTATTTTATTCAATTCCTTAAAAGTTTCTTAAAACACAAAATCAGAAAACCTCTATGAAAATGAATACACTATTTTGAAATTGACAGTTTTAATGTGTATCATATGTTGAAATATGTGTATCTAATACACAAGTGTTAATTATGTGTTCTTATTTAAGTTTAACTAAAAATAAAGTTAAACCTGAGTTGTAAGTAATTCTCAGTTATGCATAATTTAAAAATTTTTCCTTTGAAATACATATAAACCAGTTTTTACTGTACATTTATATTTCACTTTCTTTTTATTCTTTTCTAAAGTATTTTTCTATTATCTTAACTTTTTTTTTTATTTCTGAATGAAATAAATTTGATAACTCCAACCACTAATTTGTTATATTTTCATTTAAACAATAAAAAATAATGAATGATCATTATTAAAAATATTATATTATCCTATAGTAAAATGCATGTTGATGAAGAGCATTACACACATGATAAAATACAAGAAATATATTTTAAAAACATCTAAATATTAAGTTTCATCCCCAATAGTGGATGTCTTCAGGCAATGTAATTAAAAATACAATGGTAGTTTTATACATAACTGGAGTGGAAATACACTGCCACTGTATTTTTAAATGTATTGCCCGAAGACATCCAAAATCAAGGTTGAAACATGTTGTAATTTTTAGATGTTTTAAATATATTTTTTGTGTATTATCATGTGTATAATGTTCTCCATCAACAAAATTTCGGCAACACAAGTAAAACTTTTATTAGTAAAATAAGTTATAAGTGACTAATTTACATGAGAAATAATTATTATTATTATTATTAATTCAAACTTTTAAATATTAATTTTATACTTATTTGATAAAGAAGTTTTCTTATTAATTAATTTGATTAATTTTATATTAAAAGTTAATATAAAGTCAGATATAGTAATAAAATGCTATGAAAGAAAGATCTGAAAAAGAAGGTGTAAATATCCAAACATTACTTCAGGAAATACACATGCACACAGTCATATATACAAAATCACATTCTATGGCTCTTTTGTCATATATGTCTTGTTTAAGTGGTTTACTAATGGACAATTTTAATTTACATTATTAGGAATTCATACTGTATGTTTTTTATGTATAATTCGACATTAATATCATTTACATATTGTTTTTCATAGTTTGACAAATATTTTGTTATTCTGATAATAAATAAGGCCAATAATGATTTAACTACAAGTTTGTAACCTATCCCCATTTAGTATTTTACCTAAATTTTCAATCTTTTTCATAAAATTTTTGCAGCAGATGAATTTGTTTATAAGCTTCTGTATTTATCTTTTAGATCAGTGGTCGGCAACCTTTTGTTGTAAGAGAGCCAAATATTTTATGTGGGGATTACTGCGAGCCGCACTTGGGCCATAGTATATTGACAGGGCCAGCGCTAGGAGGGTGCGGAACCTAATCTTATTTTAACAACCAAAAAAAAAACAAAATACTGGTAATGAGTAAACCTCCAAGACGCCTCGCAGGCCACACCAAAACGCTTCGCGTTGCCGACAGGTGTTTTAGATTAATAATAAAAATAAAGAAATTTGTAAAACCTACCTATAACTGCCATTGCCTTTAGTTGCTGCACTACTTTTAAGAATTGTCAGAGCAGAATCAACAGCATCCTGTGACGTATCCACTTTTGTTTTATCCCCATTGGCGTGGATCTGCCTTGGGGGTGGCGTAGGCTTTTGAGGGATGGAAGGTTTAGGAGGAAGGGATGGCTTTGTTGGGGATCCCATCACATCCGAAACATTACGTCCTCCTGACATTTCAGATCCTTCAACTTGTTTGTTTGAAGCTACACTACTATTGTTATGAGAATTTTCCCCATTGTACACTTCTGTTGCAGCGCCCCGTGCATTCACAGGAACAGATGCCGTTATGGCAAACTTAGTCATCGCAGGCGTTGTGGTAATCATTGATGAAACACCTGATGAAGGCACCTCCGACGTTGTTTGAGGCGATGCCGAATCTTCAACTTCCTGCAAAAGTCCACGAGGGGTTGTGCTGAAAGTGTGAGGTGTAATAGGTGTAACTCTCGTTGAAGACGTCTGGTAAATAGTGGATGGACGATTCTGAGCACCTGGCGCTCCCACAGGTGGAGAAGGTTTCACTTGTTGCATACTGGTTGGAGGAACAGACGAAGTCGGTTTCTATGAAAGAAAATTACGAAATAAATCAACTTTTTCATTTTAAAACCATTGGAATTCATGCATTGTAAATAAGCAATTTTTCTGGCAATTAAGTTTATCTCATGAGATCATTTTACTTGACCACTGCATTTCATTTTTAATTGCCTAATTGGAGTATAATATCAAACTAACACTTCTGTATATAGTTATGGCTGATAACATCAAATCCAATTTTATTATTGACATTCAGAGTTGGATTCATATATTACAATTTACTGAAATACAAAAAGTAGTTACAGAGGCTGCATCTTTAGAATTGAAAATTTCTTTCTTTTTTAATATTAAAACTAGGAACTGTGGAATGGAAGTAGGAGCCACATTTACTAAATTATAGAAGAGTCAGAAAAATTTCTTTTAAACTATGTAACATTGCAAGAGCTATCGAGTCACAATTTGAGTAGTTTATCAGCAGATTTTTTTTTTTTGGTGGAGTTGGAGTCGCCTTTTACTATGTTGTGAAGTTGAAAATTTTTTGGTAGACTCCACAGCCCTGATTAAAACAAAAATGATAGTTTATTAGATGCCTTACTGCTAAATATGAGTGTGTGTGTACATAAAGCCTTATAAAGACATGTAGATCCAGTATTGTGAAACACTCAAATTAAATTTAAAGTTTGTCTAGCAATAACATTGTGATTAATTTTCTGTTTATTATATAATTTCATTATTCATATGTAGTTTACAAATAAAGCTCATTATTACAATGAATATAATAATTATTTTATCCATCATATCTTGTTTTAAGGAGGATATCAACATCAAGATTAACAACTACCTTGTTAAAAGACTTGTGCAAAATCAACTTCTGCTGTACAAAATTTAAAAGTGTCTCCTATGTATGGGACACTTCACAGCAATCAGTGAGCAACAATCTCAGCAAGTTTCAAATCACATCAACATAAATAAAGATGCAATTTACAATTTGTCAATAGAACACTGCCTTTTAGATGGGTCTTAATTCAATAAAGGAATTTCAGGAAAGAAAAAAAAAATCTCAATTATAAAATTACAGAATCCATGTGTATATATAATCATTAAACATATTTGTGAATCAAAACATTGAAATATAGAACTTTATTTTCTGTCTTTTTATCAAAAAGACATCAAATAGAAAAAAGTATTAAAGTAATTATATCTCAACTAATAACAATATAAATTTTTTTAGTAATAATGAAGTTATAGAATCACTGTTAATTTTAAGTATTATTAAAATTGCTAGAAATTATAGAGTAATATAAATTTTTATTAATATTAAGAAACATTACTCTAATAAATCACTTAATTCAAATCTGGTTTTTAATTTGCTGAGAAGTACAGCTTCGTGTGCCTAAAAATTTGCCTTATTGTTTTTATTTAATAAACAAAGAATTTCCTTAATAATAAATAAACCGCAAAATACAGTGGAAACTCGATTAACCATCACTCTCTGTTATCCGTCATCGATCGCAAAACTTACTTCTCCTTAAAATATGGGACATTGCCACAAAAAAAGCTTGAGCCTCGAAGAAACAAAAGATGACTATTACAGTGTTAACATATAAACCTTATTATCTAGTACTGTTTTATGTTTCTATTATTATTATTTGTTTGGTGTTTGACGATATCTATTTGTTACCGATAGATTTTTCTTTGATTTATTTATTGTTTGCCATTCGTCCTAAACCAGCATTGAAATTTCGTTACTGTACATGTTTATTGCAAAATTTCTGTTATCTATCTATTCGGTTAACTGTCACAGTCCCGAAGGTGACGGTTAATCGAGTTTCCACTGTAATTGCAATTTCCAAGATCTTCTTTTTAGCATTATTAGAAACCTTGAAAAGCCTTTATCTCTAAATTATATTAAATATTATATTATTAAATTATATAGTTACATGTAAATTAATTACCTCAGTTGCAGAAGCAGTAAGTGGTGTACTAGGAAGGTTTGTTTGCGGCCTGTATATAGGAGGTTGCATTGTGGAATTAGCTGGAGGTGCAGGAGGTGGAATATATTTTGGAACAGGCAAAGGTGGACTTCCAACTGTGCTTGGTGTTACAGTCACTGCTGGCTGGCTTCGGCTAGCCAGAGGACCCGTAGAACTAAGCAATGAGCTACTGTAGGTTGAGCCAAAAGGTTTAGGTGCCAGATTGCTCAAATTCTGTTTTGGTTGAGGAGGTGGGGGTGGTGGAGCAGCAGCTTGGGAAACGTTCTGCTGAGGAATACCAGTGGCATGTCCTTTAGGTGGTGCATAGGCAGGTATACTGTGTACAGTCTGTGTTGAAGGCTTCTGCCCATTACTAGATGGTGACGTCGTTGGAATAACTCCTTGTTTTTCCTCTGGTTTCTTTGTTCCATGTAGTACTTCAATGCTTTTGTTCCCATTTTTGACATCTTCATTTTGTTGGACTTCGTTCTTATTGAATTTCACAGAAAACTTAGTATTCACTGGTAGTGTCTGGTATTTGGGGTCGTTTTTATTGGGCTGGAATTCAGGCAAATCTTCTGTTTTTGCAACAATTAACTTAGGATGAAGATCATCCTGAGAGCGATCTGGTTGGATCGTAGGTGTCACTGGTTGAGATTCCCTTGGAGTGTGTTTAAAGGGTTCAACAGCAGCAATATTAGCACTTAGAGGACGAACACGACTGCGAGTGTTAGAAGCTCGAAGCTGGGCCTGTTTGGCTGAAGCAGCAGCATTGATCTGGTTGGCCAGCTGCTGATTTAGCAAACGTTTACGGTGAAGTCTTTGCTGTAGTTCTGCTATCCTTCGATCAATACGATTCATTTCTTCTTGACCTCTATTCAGAGCTTCCCTCTGTTGAGCTAACTTGTTATTTTGCTGCTCATTTAATTTGTTTCGATACTGAAAATAACAAAATAAACAATGAATTAGTAAAGTAATTAGTAAAATAATCTTTTAAAATTGCCTTTTTTTTTTAAAGAAAAAAAGATAGTAAAGTGACTAATTAACTGTTTTAGATTGAATGACTACTTTATGAAATGTAATAATAAATAGAATCAAGAACATCAAAGTTAATCTCACCCATTTCTGAAGTAACTTTATTTTATGAAATTAACTTTTAATTAAAATAATTTACTATTATATGAAAATTGTTAAAATATTTGAAATAAGTTCAATTACAAACATTAATATTAATCAACATTTCAGCAAGCTTTTCTAAATTAAAAAATCATATAAATTTTGTAAAGTTTTAATAAACTGGAAAGGGCAAGCTAATTATTTGGAATATTTCGATATTTTGAAATATTTTCTAAAAGAAACGGAAAAAAAAAAAACTAAAAAAGGAAGTAACTCTGCAAACTCTTACAGGTTTAGCGAGTCACAACATACTTTAACTTTGACCTTTTTTGGCAAAAAACTGCAAGCTATGAACCCCTGAACTATTAATTTATCATCCCAAATCAAGTGAAAATCTTTTTTATGATTATGAAATTATTATTTTTATGAAACAATGAATTCATTAAGACAACAGCACAATGAATTCTTAGTCAAAATGAAATAATTTTTATTAAAGCTTCGGTAATAAATGTAGGATAACAAAAAAAAAATTGGAAATGGAAAAAATGTTTACGAACCAAAAGTTCTCTTCGCAATTTCTCTAATTCAATAGCAGCTGGTGATGACTGTCCTGCTATCACTTGATTGCTGAGACGTCCTCTTCGGAGTTCCTCCAATTGTTTCGATAATTCCTCAACCTTTGCAGCTGCTACAGATAATTCTTTCTCTTTTTCATTGAAAAGTGCCCGAGTAGATTCCAGTTCAGAAGCTGTGAAGAAGAAGAAGAATCAATTATTCAAAGTAATTTGCTTCTCAACGAAGAAAATAAAACTCATTAAAAGTGTCTTTCTCATATTAACTTAATCTATAAACAGACATCGTTGGAACATGACAGTGAAATTAATTACTTTTTAAAATAGTTTTAATTAGTTTTAACTTTTACCATGCAATTTAGAAGACAGAAATTAAAAAGATAACAGTTCCGTTTGTTTTTTTTAGTAAAAACATTCACTCAATTTAATTCCTTTTCATTTGACATGTGACTAAATAATTAACAAATTCCCAAATAATTCCGATTCATCAATAATCTAAATTTAAAATAACTTTTTAACATTAAATAGCCATGCAATTAGACTATACTAATTCTCAAATTCTTCAAAAGCACGGTTGAAGTAAAATATTAATAATACATGCCATTTCATAATAATACTACACGATATTCTTGTCATTAAATTCCGCAATTGTATATAGCTGAAACACTTAATTGTGAAAATTAACCTATAATTGTCCCCAATCAATTAGTTGTGAGCCGTCATTCTGACGTTATCAAAATTATTTAAAATTATCATAATGATCTAACAACTTTAATTAAACAAAGCGGGTCTTTCTTAAACAGATACACTAGATAGTCCCTGTGTTATATCAAATTCATCTTTTCCTCCAATACGAGTAACTTTACAAGAAGGACGAAACCAGCCAATGGTCCTATGACATCCAACCAAGTGACTTTGAATTTTTAAACGCGGTGTCAGTTAGTTGCATCTTGATGACACGTGACCTGATGAACCATGTGATTATCAATGTAGCAGGTGATAGAAGAATCAAACGAATAATAAAACTCACTGAGACTTGTGTTATTCATCTTCTGCTGCTCTACTTGACCCCGTTGCGCTCTGAGTTTCCTTAGTTTCAGTTCTTGGGCCTCCGCTTTCTCCTTGAGTCTCTTCAACCTCTCGTTATCAGACGCCATCTGTTGGTGACGGAGCTCTTGTTGCTTGAGGAATTTGAGTCGTTGTTCCTTGGCAACCAATATCTAATAAATAAAAAAATATTAAAAAATAAAGTTTTTCTTTCAAAAAAAAAAAATATTTCAATGTTTAATTTCTTATATTTTAAAATAAATAATGTGACAAAATCTAGACATAAAAATACTTTATATTAATACAATAAATGTCCTTTGTAAATTGTTTACAGAAATAAATAAATATTTTTTTATAAAATCGTCTGTTTGAAAAAGGAAAAAAAAAAAAATGAAGCTTTTTTAAGTATTAAGAAGTTCTGTCCAAATTTCTGCACAAACACAAAAGTTAACTGCTTTTAATTTAAATTACGTGAGAATTAAAAAAATTTTTTAATTTTTTTTTTATAAAAAAGTAACCTTTCATTTGAGTTCAAATAAAAGGTAAAGATATGTGAAACTAGAACAACGATTTATCGATATTTGTTGATAGTATTCTTTTTATTGCCGTTTCTCTTCCAGAAGGAAAATTACTCAATCCTTTGTGAACGGGTACCAATTTGTTTCCCAGCTATTAAAGGTGGGAGAACGTCGGACTAGTCGGACTCGGATGTTTCTAGTATGTTATTGAGTCTCCTCATGAGCCCCCGTCGGCTCTCGCTACTTCAAAACATTTATAACAATAATACACTAATAAAATTTTTATAATTTACAAAAATACGGAGAAAACGACTCTTTTGTTTAGAACTCGTGGTCACAATACTTTAGAAGTAAACAAGGTAACAGGAAATAAGTTATGTAAACGTGAATCTGTGAATCTTTATTTTTACAAATCTGAGAATTAACGAAGGAGTTCATAAGAAATCACACGTACATCGAAAAACACGTAAAAATAGAAAATGTTTAACTTAAGTAATAGGTTCGCATTATCGAACACTTGATATGGAACATCAGAGACTGAAGCAACTACACCGAGACGACTTATCGTATCCCGGCTTTGGCGGCGCAGATTTGATAGACTTTCCCGGAATGTAATCACGACATACTGATCAAAGTGTCAAAGAGGGAAGAATTTGCTTCGACACAACAGCGACGCCGTAGAAAGAAAAAAAAAGAGGCTACATCTCATCAAATTAATGAGACCAAAAATTCACTTCAATAGGTGAAATCCCAGAATAGCTGTTTCACGCTTATTGGAAATCATCAGCCAGGAAATTATTGAGCTTTTTTTTTTTTTTTTAAAGAGCAAAAAAAAGAAAAACAGAAGAAGAAAAAATTGTGGCCGGCCTTAATAGTTATTTTTTTTTGGGTCCCAACCTTCTTCCAATTGTCCGTAATACAATGCAGTGTTTCTCAATGAAGGCCTGATTCGTTGGCCATTTTTCATCAAGTCGACCGCAAGCTTTTTGATTATCTGTCACTGAAGTGAAATGGAAATTGCCGTTAAATCTGTTAATTGCTGTTAAATTGCCGTTGGACAACACCAACTTGAAGCCGACAGCCAACAAAAAAAACATAAGCTGTAATGACGAAGGCAGGCGTCAATATGTAATAGCCATGGTCAAAGTAGTACAGAATCGAGTATCGTCAAAGTGTAATTACCAACTTTATTGTAGCAGAATAGTATTTTCTTGTATTCTTGTAAATCATGATTGATGATGATTAGTGATTCAGTCCGAAGACTGGTTAGGATGAGGTCCATGACATGTTACTCCGTCTGTTTCTATCCTCCGCCATCCTCTTCAGTTTTAATCATTATTAATCCAGAATAATTCAGTCCTAATTTTCATGTAGCAGAATACTCGGGTGCAGGGTAGTAGGCCCCAAAAATTCCCTTGGAATGTTGAGTCTGTATGTTTTGATTTACTTTTTCAATTTCCATCACTGCACTAAAAAAACATTTCACAAGGAACATTAGAGAATTAATAAAAAGTTAAGTTACGGTATCCCACTGCAGGACCCTTGCGGTCGCGGGAGATAAGACTCCCGGCGCTTCATGACCAACTGGACTAAGTTGAGGTCGGATGCCCGCCTTTAACTACCGGGAAAGTAACCCGGCACCCGTTCAACAGAAGGCTGGGTAGACCCTAGGACACGTTTGGAGTAGAATGGAGCATGGAAAAATCTCCGCCGAGGCCGGGAATCGAACCAGTCTCTCCAACTCGCAGTCAAGCGCCCTTACCCACTCGGCTACAGGGCCCATAGAATTAATAACAAATGTAAATAAAATTACGATTTTTCATAGCACATACACGTACAAAAAAAAAAAGAAGCTATAATGTTAAATTATTCTCTTTTGATGTGGAAAGCCTACAAATGAATCCTGTTCTGTCGAATCTGAGAAAGATAAAATAAAAACCTCAAATCCAGGTAAAAGTTAAATAAGTAAATGTTGACGTAAAGGCAACGGTAACACATGAAATCTGTTTTCTTTTTAAAAGTAAATTATTATTGCTGTTACGTGAGGATCGTGCATTGAACAGATGAAATATGGTCTCTGGCACTTCCTGATCCTTTAAAGATTTGTTACTGTTCCACGAATCCTTATTAATAGTGATCGCTTTCCTTACTATAATATTTAGTGCTAAAGTACAGGGCTATATCCTGCAATTTCTTTCAGATGTCCGTCATTTTGGTTGTGGATTCATTTTTTCCCCCTATTCCTCAGTCCAGCTCATTTCCAAATTGATTCGTAAAATGTGGCATACTAAAGTACAGAAGGTCGCTGTTTTTACTGCAATGAACAACGACAAACTAATAGCCATTACAGGACCAAACAGTACACGTTCATCAATTGCAGACAACTGCAGGGATGAGGAGTTTTGCAACTTTCATATTCTAACAGTTTATATTAAATATTTTTAGAAATCATTTATTAATTTTATTCATCTTAATCTTTACCGTTATTTATTTTAAAATCATTCGTTTTCTATTTCCTAATTATTGATGTTCTGTTTATTTTTAAATTCTTTTCCGTTGCAGCCGTTTAATTAGTTAAATAATTTAAGTTCGTTACGTTTCGTGTCCAATCACTATGTATATTTTTAATTAATCTTCCAATGAAATCCACTTTGTAAAATCTATAAAAAACCCAAGTTTTCTATTTAATTCAGTTCAGTTCCAAAACTTGACTCGTTGTTTCATCGCTCTTAAAAAGGGGCCGTCCATTAATTACGTAAGGTTTTTTAAAAAATTTGGACCCCTCCCCCTCACGTGAGATTTCAAAATGTCAAAAAATCAAAAAAACATTCAAAAAGTCAATATTACAAAATGTTGTAATCTGTTATAATACGTATATTCTCTGAATAAAAAGTTGACGTGAGATTTTCGTTGACCCCCTCCCCTCCCCCTTGGTGAGATTTTACCGGCCCCCCCCCCCTCCCCGTTTTGACCTCACGTAATTAATTGGCGACCCCAAATCTCTCCCACAAACACCATTGCAATATCCTACGAACACGCAATCGTCTTTCCATAGAGTTGCCTCTATATCAGGGGTGGGCAGACTTTTGCACGGCAAGGTCTACCTCAAGTATACTCCAAGTGGCGCGGTCACTTTAATACTAACAACAACAAAAACAAAAAAACAAACAGAATCTCCAAATCCACAACCAAAAAAAAATATATATACATCTTCATACTGTTGAAATCTCGCATGCGGTCACCTCAAAATGGGGACGCGGTCCACCGGTGGACCGCGATTGACGTCTTGCCCATCCCTGCTCTCTATATAGATACTGTACACATCTTTGACAAATACGGGTCAAATCTGACGAAAAGTGTCAAAAACATAAGCCATTAAAAAAAAAAAAAATACAACTTCACAAAATGCATCTTTCCCATTTCCAATAATTACGTATTTAAACTTTATCTATTTCGCAGGAAGTATGTAGTTGATTGCCTTATTCTGATTGTAAATAGCGGTTATCAGATGTCCATATAAATCCAACTGATATATTCGTTTCCTTCCTTCTAGTTCAGTAAACAAAAGCTAACTCGACGGCCCTGAAGTTGATATTTCGGCTTTTCAAATATTTGCAGGAAACTTAACGTAGGCCTCTAGTACTTACAGCGAAATATAAATGCAATTGAACAGAACGAGATCAGACAAATGAGAAGTGTAATTCAATGACAGCTTTTAACGAATAGAAGTCTTTGAATGATTAAGTTCATTTCCTAACAATTAAGATTAGTTAAGTTCGTTAAGTTTTGTTTCAAATGCTTCAATTAAAGATTCTACGAAAGAATAAAGAAATAAAAAACTGGAATTCAATGATAATTTTAGAGGTTAAATTTTAGATTTTGCTTCTGAGTAGTTTCAGGAAACCAGTTGAAATAATGTTAAAATAAAACAGTAAAATTCAGTCAGCAATTACTAAAGCAATGTTTCATTTAACAAATCTTTTAAAAGCTACTATAATAGGCTACAGGCAATTTTGCTACTCGAAGAATTCTAGAGTCCAATTAGATTACTGCATTCTCAACAGAAACTATAGGGAATTAGACTCCTGTGAAGTTGAGTGCTTTCAAAACATAGAACCAACTACTAAGGAACGAGGATAAGTTCATTAAACGTTAAGATTTCTATAAATTACGTGATATCTGAAAACTGCTTCGTTATGAAATTGTTTAATAGGCAATTCATTAATTAAATCCTTAACGTTTTCAAAGAATACAAGGAAAAGCCTAAGGAATTTTGTAAATTGTAGTAATTGTCGAAATAGAATAGAATCAGCAGCAAATCTACAATTTTCCATTTGCTCGATCTTAATTAAATCCTTCCAATTTAGGAACTGTTTTTCTTTAAAAGGTCCGTAAAAAAAGAGCTTTCAATCGAAAATGACAGGAAACAAACAAACAATAAATTCTCTGCCCTACCTCCGTCCTTTCTTTCGTAACTACATGGTAAGTGGTTATTTCATACTTGTGGATGAAGTGCGCCATTGTCACAAAGGTACTTTCGCGGGTTTTGACTTTCACGTAGAAACCTGTTTTTGATGTAGCGGTTCCATAATCTTATCACTGTTCAAACGCAAACTGTTAACAAGAATAACGGTTTTGCTCTGTGAGTTTGAATTGACACCAAGAGTGTAAGGATACCTGATAACAAAAACGATAAGCATCTCACTGACCTAACCTTTCTATCAGATATTCTACGCAGTTTCTTTCATAATTCCCACTCCTGCGTGTGGAGTAATATTGGTGATGCAGACTATCTGGTTTTACGTGCCCTGCTGATTAGAACGAGACTAGGTATGGATCTACTATTAAAGCTCGGTCCTTTCCCTTGCCATCAGCCAACAGACCCATTGCCTCATTAAAATAAGAAAGCACTGTCTTGTCGGGCAAAATCCCACCCCAAAAGAAAAGAAAAGAAAATCACGTGCACGTACTTCGTTAAACGACGAATGGATGTCTGTATAGGCCTAATACTTATTTACTTATTATTTATTTACAGACAGACAATGTTAAGTAAAACGAAAGTTAAGTAAACTATAGTTGGTTTACTATACAGACATCTGCTCTGACACATTGCGGATAATAAATGATATTTACGTAAGATGTCTTGGGTACCTGGACACTACCATCTTCGTAACAGTTGGAACAATTATTCGCAACTAGTAAAGAAATGCAAGGTACGGCTCTATCTATTTTCTGTGCCTTTTATCATACGTTTACGGGAAACAGCATGACTTTAAAATAATAATAAGAATAATAATTAAAAAGGTCTCTTTCAGACTAATATTAACAGATCTTAATGTTCTGGTTTCTTGGCAAAACCAAAAAAGTAAGGGTTCTTGAGATTGTTGCCTGACTTTTCTGTAGACATCTTTTTTCGATTTTTCGTGGAATGGCATCTCTCACGGAATGTGAAAGCGAGCCAGTATTTGGGTTGATGATGTTTGGTTAGCGTAAACCAGTGACTCACCTGTTGTTGGGACTCAATTTGCTGCTGCTGCTGTGACGCCATGTCCTGCAGCTCGCTCAGGGTCAACTCCACCCCGTCTGGAAGCTGCAAAAGAAAAAGACAATTAAGAATTCTGGTAATTGATTGAAAAGGTGGTTTTATAATTATCACTTTTACTATAAAGAAAATAAAGTCTACATCACAAATATCATTTCAAGGAAAATAAATTAATCGAACCGAATGTATTTTAACTGTATTCTGAGATGACGTAGATTCAGAAGAAGATAGAAAAGCATCATCGAGGAAATACCTCTACGTAAAAAAACATCCCAAAGATATGTCTAAGAAATTCTTATATTTCTTTGATATCTGATACTAGATTCGTTGATATTCACAAATAAAAAAGGCTAATTATTATCTAACGTATGAATGTTGTAGGCATATATCAACCACTCATGATGTCCTTCTCTCGTAATATCTATATAAACAGAACTAAAACGAATTGTAAAAGATATACCTCATTTAGACTTTTAAAATATATATATATATATATATATATATATATTTAAAAATCGTATCCCTAAACCTAAAATTACGACTCTTAGTCACTACTTCTACTGCAACAATAACAATCTAAGTGAAATTTTCAATACTTCAACATAAGATTCAGTTCAAAATAAGATGGAAAATAAATTTACCTTTATTGTAATATGAAAAATAACAAATTACAAACTTCAAATTCAAAACGATAACGCTAAAACCGATGCTGTGTATTTATTGTTATTATGACTAAGATTCAACTTTTGTATATATATATACACACACACACATACACACACACTTGTATATGTATTTAATCGCTAATAGCAGTTTTGTAAGGTGAAAAATTCGAAGTAATCCAAAGTTCTATGTAAATAAATTCCTCCTTTACCAATTTCATTTTAAGAGGTTTTTATTATTATTATTATTATTAAAGAATGTCAGTATCTAAATTATCAAATGCTTTGTTTAAATTCATTGAAACACTCAGGGATAAATATGTTATTTTTCAATAAGAGTATCATTTCAATTGGTACTAACTTTTCGTAAAAGGTGAAAGCACTTTTTTTTTCTTCTAAATATTGTTTATCAAATAATCATTAATTTAGACAGAAGTAGTTTCAGTTATTTTTTTATTTTTAGTTTAAAAATAATAATAATAATAATAATAATAATAATAATAATAAAGGAAGAAGAACTCACAAACAGGAAACACTTGTCCCCGTCAATGAAAACTCTTTTTTTGCTCAGCAATTTTTTTGTGTGTCAAGGAATGTCCACCAATTACATAACATTATGCAATAACACTGAATGAAAATGAATATGTAGTAAATATGAGTTTTATTTTTTTAGCCCACACTGTTAGCTCTTATTCAGTTAATTAACGTTCAAGTTTTCTGTTGGCAGAAAATCGGCTTTGTTTTATATTTTTTAAGAGTAGGTTTTGGTTGCAATGGGGCACCCACCCACCCACATACAGAGCCTCTGATAAGCAGCACTTGACTTTAATCAGACCAAATCAATGCCAGACCTACCATGAACCACTTGTGTTTAATCACCAGAAAGCACGCCCACGTCCTTGGCAAAAGCAACTGGTGTTAAAGACGCTAAATTTATGGCTTCGCATGAAAACACAAAAAGACATCCAACAGTTTATTAACAACACAATCGCCATCAGAAAATGAACTTTCGATTTTTAGAAACAACTAAATTCAAGATTAAATAAGAATTCTTCTTATATCATACAAATAATTTTAATGCAGAATTAGATGATTGTTATTAATATTAAATCTTTCATCTATTTGTTCCCCAAACTAATTGTGAAGATGTCTTACTGTTGACAATAGACTAAAGGTAGGTTGCGTATGCCATCGGTTGGTCATCGGCTGATGGACAGGAGATGGATGTCTTTGCTCTAAAATAGACCGGGACTATGTTCAAAGCAGATAGCAGCGCATCTAGTGTTGAATTGCAGAACTTGGTAGTCCACTGCATTTGTTTAATCGAAATCACTGATTACAAAATTAAGGTCATCTTTTCACATTGATTTATTTTTTTAGATACTTCCAGAAAAATCTAACTAAAAAAATAAAACAGAATTCCTGTCTGAAAATCTGAAGCGGCAGGCCGATTGAATTCTCAAAAAACATATCGTAGCTGATTGAGATTTAACAAGAGTTGTCCAAACTGAAAACCAAGAAATACAAAACGATGAAAAATGAAGTACACATTTTCATTAGTTAAAAATATTTTCGCTTATTCTGATAAATGCCTTTATATAAATCAAATGTTTAGTTTCATAAGCAAAACGTAGATTTGGCACCGCCAATTTTATAACTATCGGCAAGTGACCAGTGTGAATCTTCCGAGCTCATGAAAGTCGCTATGGAAGCAGATAAGACAAGAGTTTTAAAGCTTTTTATCCTACCATCACATTGCCATTGCTTATTTCAATGGCAAGTCTAAAACGGAGTTCTGTTTTGTCACTTTGATGGTTTCTTATTCTAATGTAATGTGTAGAACACCGTGCTCTGTATAGTACTGAGTTAGTGTCTTTTGATTTGTTGATCTAGTTATCGTTAATTATCGAACGCTCACTAGATTTTTATGAACTGGACAACATTACACATGCAAACCCCAAATGCATTCACTGAAATAAGAAGAATTTTTAAAAAAAAATTGCAGAGAGCCAACACACAAAACTAGTTAAAAAAAAAAAGGAAAATATTATATACTATTAAAAAGTTCATAACCGGTTTCGCCTCCAATACGAGGCTTTGACGAGTATTGGAGGCGAAACCGGTTGTGAACTTTTTTAATTGTATGTAATGTCTATTTTTTTTTAAACTAGTATTGTGTGTTGGCTTTCCGCAATTTTTAAATTACTATGCGTACACGTAAATATCTGTACTTTAAGAAGAATTCTGTGTCTGAACTATAAAGAAACCTACACATATAGGATCAACCCAATGAGATGCTTTGATCTAAGAGTTCCACAACTACAATACCCAAATCACAAGGAGAAACTCCTACTTGAAGGAGCAAATATAAGGAGTTTTTTATGTAGCTATTTTTCCCTGTAAAGAATACAACTTTTGACAAAAGCAACTCTCAAAAATATATCATAGACTTTAAACTGCATTTGATCAGTCCCTGTTAATAAGTGGATTAGTCCAGAGACCAATCGACCATCGATTTAATTAATTAATTAGTAATGTAATAGCAATTAATTATTATAGGGTTAAGGGTTAATTTAATAATAACTCCCATTAATCGTTCATTGTGGCTTAAATTTTACATTTCCTATGAATAATAATAATAATAATAATAATAATAATAATAATAATAATAATAATAATAATAACAAGCGGTAGATGTTAGCCAATGCAGAGACCCAAAGCAGTTTAAAAGAATCACAATCATATTTTTTTCCCCTTGCTTACTTTTTTTATTTTTAAATTCTATATCAGTTGGGGGCAGGTTCTTCTATGTAAAGGCCAAATTTCATCTTTTTAAATTTTCGAATTAAACATTTTAACACACATTTTGTTTGTTTTATTTATAATGATTAAAAGAAAACAAAAAACACACATACACACAAACAAGCAGCAAAATTTTATGTAATTTAATATAAAATTACTTGCATTATGGATATGTACGACCTATATTATCCAATTTTAAAATAATTATCTGAACACTACAGTGTTAAGTTTTCTTTTTGCAACTGAATTCAGCCGATATCCTTACGCCTCCCAACTTTAACTGTTTTTAAATTTCCTACACTGTGATTGGCGGAAAACAAATTCAAAATTTCGTTACGTAATTTAAAGAAAATAATAATAATAAAAAAGATGATATTCATGTTTCTCTTAAAATCGAAATATTCTATCCTATAAATCTATTGATAATCAGATCCATCGCAAGCTTCAAAGAGGGACTATTTTTTCTCGCTGCATTAGACAATTGTTCAATTCCTGGAATTTCGTGATTTGTTGTATCACTTCTTCCGTACGGATGTTACCGAGAATTTAAAACAAATAACAATGATCCCGCTTTCTATTTTCCTGATTATTGTAACAACGAAGTCAATGTTGCTTGGTAAATTAAATTTGGAAAGGGACAAATGCTGGAATGAGGGGCTGTCCGTTAGATTGATGAGTTATAGGAACTCATAAAAAGAGAGAGACTGACAATGAGTGACAGACGAAAAGCCATTATTCATCATACTTGGAATTCTTCAAGAAGAAATGGAAGAGAGAGGAAAGAAAAATAAGAAAAGAAAAGAAGAAGTCAGTACGTAAAAGGCTTCTAAGATTTGCACTTAAGGAAGCTCACGTCAATTATTGCCTTCAATATTATAATCTTTAAAAAGGGGAAAAATAACAGATAATTATAATAAAGAAAAGCTTAAAATAAAACAAAATAATTTTATAATACAACTAACAAGATAATGGATATATTAAATTTATCTTATTCTTATAATAATAAGATATTAAAATTATAAATAAAAGGATTCTAATAAAAAAGGATTCTAATATTTTTATGTTATACACAATTTTAATGAATGACTTTTCTAATAAATATTAAATAAATACATAATAAAAAAGTATATAATTGTAACAGTTTGTATGTAAATATTTTTAGAGATCATTTATTTGTATTTTTTAGAAATTTTTTATCTGTATTTTATTCATTTTAATCGTTAACCGTTATTTACTTTAAAACATTCCTTTTCTATTTCCTAATCACGGATGTTCTGTTTATTTTTAAATTCTTTTCAGTTACAGCCGTTGAATCAGAGTTAATTAATTTAAATTCATTATGTTCTTATCCAATCATTATGTATATTTTAATTACTTAGCCAATCAAATCACACTACGTGTAATCTATAAAAAACCCATGTTATTCGTTTAATAAATTAATTCAGTTCAGTTGCAGAACTTGACTCGTTGTTTTTCCATTTCAACGACTCTCCCACTAACACCGTTACAATATTACAAATATTGAAAAAGAGTGAAAAGCGCGACATTCATTTTCAAATCTTGCATTAATTCTTTAAATTATTTATAAAATTTGTGAATACGAAGCTTTACTTACAAAAAAAAAAAAAAAAAAATCATAGCAACAATCAAACAACAGCAACAGATAAAAATAAAAACAAAAAGTATGAACTGTAATGAAAAGTACAACTGAATACAAGGATCACGAAACGCTGTTCTGACAAACGGTAATCACTGTCATTTCGGTTCCAATCGCCTGTTTGCATAATGGAGTGAATCTCTGCAACTTAAAACAGAATGTCGGGGATCATCTTGACCCTCTGCTATCATTTTGACCATCTTTCACAATAATAAGAACGAAAACATAGCGAGTTTGTATCGAAGAAAAACAGAATTGGTGTTTGTTAAAAGAGACTCAAGATGTCACAATATGAAGTTGAATATCTATCGAGAGATGTCCTTTTGGAATTCTCTTAAATTTCGCGTGAATTTAACATTAATAAAAGAAGCAGATCGAGATACGCACTTTTTCCTTTAAAACATATGAATTACTTCGGCAAATCTAACCTTGAATCAAGAGTTTGAACTAAACAAAAAGAAATTCTATTCGCGAAACTTCACAATAACGATAAATAGTTCACCTTTAAATAAACCCCCCCCCCCCCCTAAAAAAAATCATCTCTCTTTTTTATTCATTTACTTCATCTATTACTTTATTTGGAATTAATTTTCATTAAAATACTGTTTGGAAGGACTACTTTCATTTAACGTGTGAATTTAAATGAAGTAGTCTAGTTATGTACATGCCAATAGGAAGATTTTGTAGCTTTCGATTTGAAGCCCTAATTAGTTCATCGAAGGATTTATATCCAGTATGTACGATTCATGACGTTTGTGTTTTTTTATTAACTTGCTTTGTTGCTCTTTCCTACGTTAAATTGGCAATTGATTTATAATTCAGAGTCTTACTGGTGGACGAGCCCCAAAATGGAACTCCGCCCTCCATATTATCCCCGTTAGGCTGCTAATCGTCGAAACCCCTACGTCTTCAATAAGGCTGCTGTAACAGTAATGATAAATACCCTTTTGAATCACAATCTGAAGAAAACATTACGTGACCAGAATTCAACAAATAAATAAAAAAGTAAATATATATATGTGTGTGTGTGTGTGTGTGTGTGTATAATAACGGTTGGACAAATTTGAAATTGCCTCTTGATGTCTACTTAATCAGACTTGTTCTGACGGCTTTGTTTAAATTTAACCATTTGAAATTGGAATTATGCCATCTCGTGTAGCAAACAGGTCTTTGTCAATTAATATTAAAAAAATAAATAAAAAAAATAATTAAAAAAAAAAAAAAACACCACACTGGGTTCGTTTGTGATGCACCAAGGTGAAACCGAGTACAAGAGTGTTGTCGCTTGACCCTGAGTACGTGGCTTCATTCACATGAGATGCTCCTGATCGTCGCCGTTAACGAACCGGTTCAGAAACAACCAACTCACTTACAGAGTCTTGTCACGAGGAGAATTCTCTCTCCTACCCACCAAGGCAACATTCGAGTTTCCCATCAAAAAAAAAAAAAGGAAAAAGATCTTTGGATAAGGCGATTTCCATTAAGAAATACTTTAATATTTATTGTTATTTAGTAGGTGTCACTTAATAAACCTACTTTAGTGCTGAAAAGGTCAACTTTTTTTCTTTTTTTTTTTGTTTCGTTGAAGATGAAAAAAAAAATAATTCTTCTGAGTCATTCTGAAGTATGTTTTCAATGGCAAAAAAATGTTAAAGACATAAGAAGAGGTTGTTTTTTTTTTCTTTTTAAATGAGAAGCAAAAAAAAAAAAAGTCGGTGTGCCAATTTCTTAATAGAGTTAAGGTTTGAAAAAAATTTGAGTTCAAACAGAGAATAGGATAGGATATACCTTGCATTTAAAAGTGCACTTTTCAAATGATTGTTTGTTTATTTAATTGAAGAACAAATCGACAAGTGATTCTGAAGGGGGTGGGGGCTAGGCTGACGAAAGACTTGAGGAGGGCATTTTACCTATGGTTATCTTTAGCAATTATGGAAAAAAAAAATCATACTAAGAAATTTCGAAGTTCGAAATTCCTGAGGAACTGATTTTAGTTATAGTGTTCAAAAGTAGTACCAGGAACAATATCAAAAAAATTCATTAAATAGCAGATTATTCCGCCAGCTTTGTCAAGACCATTAATGAAGAGGATTTGTAATGGTTATGGTTCTATAAAGGCTCAAGGCTTACAACGGTTTTTCAAGTGACTTGAGTTAGTAATTGAATTTCTGCAATCTGTTGACAATGAACTATCTAAGGAAATTCAGCCGTTACACAAGAGACCGCCTCGTCTCTGGATGACACTTATGTTTAAGTGAATACATGGAACAAATAGCTTCAAGGGTGACAACTTACATTTAATACAGGCCAAAGGTTCTGCATCAACTTTAATGAGGGGAGATGATACCTGACTAGATATCATAAGGGATATGGAGTTGAAAAAGGTGGAGAACCACTGCATTAGACCTCTGTAAAGCAACACAACTGAGTAACATCAATCATCGATTAAGTTTCAGCTTTGTAACATGTCTTGAGGTGTCTTGATTTTTCAACTGTCGACACTAGTTTCTTGCCTATTGGCAAAATAAGTATCAAAATTTGCTGGAATTTAACATAATACTTTTTCAGATTTCTACAAGAACTAACTCTATAGATAGTGTTGTTTTTTGTTAGTAGATCCATTATTGAAATAACTTCAGGTATATCCTACCAAATGAAAACTTTTATTTTCTAAAAGTTGTTATCCTCAGTTTGGCGGAAAACAAATTCGAAATGTTATTATATAATTAAAAAAAGTATACAAAATTAAGATATTAAAAAAATATAGAAACGATATTACTTTACAGATCTCTATTGCAATCAGATGTTAATCACCTAATAACAATGTCTATCATGAAAATTTCAGTTATTTAAGATAGCAAAAAAAACTTATCTGAAATGTGCTTAAAAGATTTAAAATTGAACACTTCGAACTAAAATTATATCCATTTTTTTTGGTTTTTTATCTATTTTCCCCTCTCTCCGATGGATTACAAAGATTATAATCTACAATGTCTTTATAAAACCTATAATATTAGGTTGGCCAAAAAGTTCGTTCGGTTTTTAATTAAAAATAAAAGACATATTTTTCATTGTCACCAATACTTTTATTGAAGAGCGTCTTCAACGGTTTGTTCCACTATCTTCTGACATCTTTCAGGCAACTTCTTAATTCCATCTTCCCAAAACTTTTTTATCTTTTTGAGCAAAAAACATGTTCCAGGTGACTTTGGTGTCTTCCAAGGAATTGAATGTTTTCCATTAAGAGAATTTTGTAAAGCCACAATGGATTAAATCAATGGAAATCCGAAGGTGCAGTGTCAGGTGAATACGACAGATGAATCAGAACTTCCCAGCCAAGCTGTAACACTTTTAGCCGTCATGAAAGAAACATGAGGTCTTGCGTGATTAATGTCTTCCATCTTCAATATTAAATTGGATACACAAAATTCTCCAATTTTGATCAGTTTTTTGTCTTAAATACACGCTGATATGACAGCTGTCACAATACAATCTAACAAAATGGTGTTGAATGACGTTAAAGACACCTAAGCACTACTAGAGCCAACGTACGTAAAAAAAACGAATGAACTTTTTGGCCAACCCAATATTTTTTTGGTAGCTATGCGTACTCGCCAGATGCACAAACTAGCCTAGATTTTTTTTTTTTTTAAAAAAAAGGAAACAAAACTAGTTAACTTAAAACAAATCACAATAAAGAATGTCATAAAAAATTTTGATATATGAATTTCATAGAAAATGTAGACAACAGCTTACCATTTTTCTATCATGAGTAATAATTATTTAGTTATTTGTTTTACTACTGAATTGAGGTATATTGGCGTTGGCAGTTAAATTTGTAATTAATAGTCCGAAAGAAATTGAATACACAAATGGAAATAACATTTGGAGCGAAAAAAAAATGAGTTCACGATAATTGAATTCTTTCATTGGAGTTTTTTTCTTATTTTTCTGAAAAAAAAAAATTCTTTGTTCTTTCTATTGGACAGCTATTATCTTGCAAATGGAAACGAATTTGTAATAAGGTTTTGCAAAAAGAAAAATGATAACCTATTAAGAAAAGACGAAAAAGAAGGATATCTAATTCGCACATCGAATTGTTAATCACGAAAAAAAAAAAAAGAAGTTACACAGGCAAAGCCCATTTATTCAGAAGAAGAAAATGGAACATGACCCAATGCAAAGAATGCAGTAATCCAGTTCTCACCATTTGCAGTTTTTGCACGTCTCCATTTTAAAATCTTACTGTATACAAAAATTTTATTATTTGATGAAGAAAGTTATAAAAGCTAATTTATATATATCACAACCAGTTAAAAAGCTTTGTAGGTTTGTTTTTATAATTTTTAAATCTATTTTATAAATAATATTTCTATAATAATATGATGATAATAATACGTGAGAATAACGAAATCAATGAAAATAAAATTTTTTTGCAGAAATTGACAAATCAGAAATGTTTAATTATAAAAGAAACAAAAAAAAGCTAAAAAGCTATCTTGATTAATTTTGTATTACAATTGGAAAAGACATCATAGAGTTACCATCTCAAGTGTTTTTTATAATTTATATGTAGATTGCACTTTTTTTCCCCCTGCAAAGACAAAAAGGATGGTGTTATGCATCATTTGACCAAGCGCCAAAATTCGATTTTCAGATATTCGTATAAGCGCAAAAGCTTATGTATTACTTCACATTTTTTATATATCCAACATGAAAATACTTTCACAGGACAAATCTGATCATTATCAAAGTTAGTTTTATCCATCAAAGGTCGTTAGTCACATGATGCCAATCTTATTCGTTACGATTAGTCGATTGGCATGTATTCAAATTTACGTAAATTTCCACAGAATTATGTTGAGATAGCAAGCAGGGGACAATTTTTTATAAAGAGTTTACACCTTTCGCTATTAGATGGAGCAATAATCTAAAAAAAAAAAATCTACTTTGGCGCTTGGTCAAATGATGCACAAAACCATCCAATTGGAGTCAACGTACTTGAGCTTTTTTATTTAATTAAAGTTCGTCTTAGTAAAAATCTTTCTAATTTGCAGTCATAAGCCTAAATATATTGTAAAAGCTTTCAACTTTCTTTAGAAATAAATAAATAAAATTCCAATGTTTCTTAAATGGATTCTAGGGTAATAATATCAAATGAAATTAGAGCCAATGCACCACGTGAGGTTTACGCCCCTGTCGACGTCACATATGATGTGTAAGCACCATGCGGCGAGAGCTTGTGGGATAAACAAACATATAACTTTGTGTTAATTACTTAAAAAATCGTCGATTTTTAATATTTCAAGACGGATGGTTCAGTACTATGCAGATCCTTATTGTAATAATTCTGTAAAAACGCTTGGAATATCCTTCTTTAATATAATATTTCCTCTATATCTATACCGGCTTTTTTTATCCCACATGCGAAGCAGTAGCCTGGTGGGATATTTTGTAACTATGAAGCTCCGCCTATCCTCAAGTGGTCCATTAAATTACATCCTTCTTTGATAATATATTGCTGTCGTCTTCTTCAATATGAACATTTTGGAAGGCTTACAATCGTTGCATCCAAATCAAATCTTTTAGTTCAGCCTCTATATCTACTAGGGTTAAAACGAAGCACATGGCTTTGTTTATCCTACAAGTCAAAAAGTAGACTGATGGGATATTTTGGAATTACGAAGCCCCGCCTATCCTCAAGTGGTCCATTAAAGCGAAATGTTATGTTCAGAATTAAAACACCTCCAAACTCTTCAAAGTGTTTAGTGATCTTTACTAAAATAAACTTTGAAAAGAGGGTAATTCAGGCTTAGGAGAATTGTTTTCAAAGCCTCGGTTTCATCGCTTTAATTAGAATGTTAATCTTATTCAAAATTTTCCACTTAAATTTCATTAAATTTTATTAAAAGGGTGACAAAAACATTAATTTAATAGAAAACTTTTTAAAGTGTGATTTATTTGATGCTAGTGTATTTTCAGTCGAATTCATTACACTCACTAAATCCTTAATAAGTAACACTAATTACTGCTACTTCTAAAGACCTAGGTTACTATCAAGAAATTAGTACAATGGAAATCTCTAGGCAAACTAATTATTCCTCTTTATGGTAACAGAATACTCTATTATTATTATTTAAGTAATGTGAATAAATTACGAATAATGATTATGATAGTAATACGATCTGTGTTGCAGTGAGCCTCTGGTCACAAGGTGAATATTGGTTGCTGTTGCTGATAAGGAACCAATGGAAATGCCGTTGGGCTCAAGAGGAGCACAGGTTGATGATTAAGTACTGCAGTATTAAAGAACTAAATAATTGCGGGTATTTAATAATTAATAGTAGGGTACTTCGAAAATCTGAGATTTATCTAACTGTAGTTAGTAAGAAATATTCATTCCTCCTAAAGATATATTTTGATCTTGATAAACAGGTAACAACATTGGCCCGGAGTATTTCAAGATTTGAGCACGGGAGTGCTACATTGAGGGAATGGAAAAGCAAATTGGAAGGAGAGAAGTAAAAAGTAAGACAATGAAGAAAGAAAACTTATGAAGAAAAGAAAATCGACAATTAGACAAATAAGAAAATTTTCGGTTTGTTACACGAACAACGGAAAATTTCCTATGTTTGAAAAAGATAGAAAATCTCACATTATCTAAGAAATAATGTGGTAATTTTCAAAATAAACAAATAGACATTCCTAATATTTGCTTTAAATATTTCTATTTGAACAATCTTGAATGACTTCTGGCTGACAAAGGAATTCAGTTTGGAGTTAACTGGATAAATGGAAAAAAACAGAAATCTATTGATGGAAATATATGAAACAGTTGATAAATAGTTTCAACTTATCATTTGAATAGATAGATAGATAGATATTGTATAGATCGAATTGGCGTTTTTCAAATTCCACACTGTCCAGCTTTATATATATATTTGGAATGATGTGGCGAATTACTCTTTTATTCAATATTAAAGAAATAAATAACAAAAGAAGGGCGAAATTTAAATAAGTAGATGTATAGTTTTAATTCTAGTTCCGTCAATTTCCATTATTTTTCATTAATGATCTTAGTAGGGTGGAACATTTGGGTCATGGTTTTTCTAATCTATGAAAATTAAAATTCATTATTTCTAATTGAGATGATGATTAAACAAACAGAGACATATGATAAATTGTTTTTTTCAATAATTGCGATATTTTCGCCAATTTACAAATAAACATTTACGTTTGTTAATATAAAATTCGCGATTTGTAGACAATATTGAAATTTTAATTCAGTTTCGATGAATTATAATTTGGTTTCGTAAATTAAGAAATAAAAACTATTAAATAAAAAAATTATTAAAATAAAAATCCTTAATATTCTGTTATGCAGTAAATAATAAAAATCTTTGCAAAGTTATAAATCTTATCATTTGAGATATAACTTGGGAGGGATAGTCATGGTCCTTAATATGAACCCCTGGAGAAAAAGAAATTTCAATGGATATCTCCTTAAAACAAGAAAAAAAAAAAGCTCTATAAAGATAAAGTTATCATTTTAGAAACATAATAATTTATATTAAACTACAAGTTTAAAAATAGAATTTGTTATTAAAAAGTATAAAAGTTAAATCTTTACTTAGATATTTTTTGTAATTTAATAATTACTTAAATAATGAAGAGTTGTTTTTTTTTCCCTTAAAAAAATATAAATTTAAACTTGGCGCTAAAAAAATTCTCTATTACAGTATTCTAGATAGCTTTTAAATGATTAAAGAATGATTTAGGTTATTTCTGACACATATAAAGTTAATTCAGTTGAATTTTAACAAAAGTTACAGAACTTGAATTTAAGGAGGTAGAAAATTATTTTGTGCAAAATAGAGATAAAGTACAAATGTACTTATGTATAAAAGTACTGTTCGGTTTTGTTTATGAGAGCCTTCAACACTTTTGCGCATGCGTCAGGTCTCCCTCGATTTCTTCAAAATTCAAGGACCGACTAAAAAGAGAGAAACTATTCACAATCTCGCTAGGGAAACTTATTGTTTCATCAGACTTACAAAAGGAATAAAATCTTTGTAGGAGTTCGCATTGCGCAGTATCTTATAAGTAGTTTTTGTTCTGTCCGTCATAGTTTTCTTAGCTGAGAGACCGATAAAAAAATAATAAATTGTGCTTGAGATTCAAGCAAGTTTGCTTATCTAGTGAGTTCCATCACTGAGTTCGAGGATGTCACAACTTGATCTCTTGGTTGTTTCTCTTCCAAAAGGGCGCTAGGGTTCACCCAGCCCTTTGTCGAATGAGTACTCAGTTTCTTACCTATGGGTTTAATGTTGGCGAACCGAACTTCAATTCGTCCTTTAAGCCTATTGATCGCAGGAGTCTCTACCTTCTGTGCTAAGTATTCTCGTTTTGGAGGAACTTATTTTGAATGATTATCCACAACACGGATAATGAATTCAGCGTCTAATTATCAATATTTTTGTAACTTCTTGAGCCTCTGTTGTATTCCTTCATATTGGAATTTGAAAGCCGGTATTATTATTAGTAGTAGTAACAATCTATTTGTTTAAAATAATGTGAAAAGTTATTCTTCAACCAGTTTATTATATAATTATTAATGTAATAATCCCATGTCGTTATTATTAATAGTATGTCGAATCTTAAGTAATAAGCTAACTTTATCTATCAAAGGCAAAAGATTTTGGAAATTTACTGTATCTAAAATAAAGCTTCTCAAAAATACAAATAACGCAATTTGAAAAAGTGTGATCTTTTGGTTTTTATGAAAAATACTGAAATATAAAATTTATCAATTCGTTTCACATATAGGCCTACAACAAGTACGGTAAAATGCAAATTACAATAAGTTGAAAATTTCTAATGCTTTTTTTAGTTCTTACAGTCCAGCCATATAAAGGTCACTTCTGCTGCCGATATATAAATAAACTTAGTATGACTTGACAATTCTTTGTACAGACCCCTAATTTCATCAAAAACTATCCCGTCGTTCAGGAGCTGTGAGATGCTGTCGGTGGATGGTCACAGTATCGAATGTTCTCGAAAAAGTACAAAGGACACCTGAAAGGAAATTTAACGTTTACATAAAATTTCGGAAATGCTAGTGACCACTGTTTACTGGTTCTGTACGTGTGCAATGACGTATAGCTATTGTGGTAAGTCATGTGACGTCACAACAATCCCTTAACACCACAAACACAGTGGAGTGATTATACGTGAATGACGTCATTGTAACATTAGCATCGGTGAATGATCATCACGTTCAACTTTCCCCTGAAAGAGAAGTCGAGACTCAATCAAGGTCATAGCAATGGTGAGCCATTGGAGAAATTCCTTCCCAAATAATAACGCGACGCCGTGGACTTCCTGTTCGCTGACACAGCCTTCACCCCCTGGTGCATCAAATGGGTCAGGCCAATGGAAGAAGTCTCTCATTTCTTCAAATTTTTCCACGTAGACGAATTGACGTATACACCATGCATTGCCAAACCACCTTCGATATCGCAACCATCTCCCACAGATTAACTTAACAAGTAGTTTTCTTCTAAGCAAATCGAGATATGTTTACTTGGGTCTTTCCTTGAACTTCCAGAGACCTCGATTCTGAAATAGGACTCATCTTAAGTAGAAGAGAATCTACTCTTTTTGATTGCCTTGCTGATATGGACAGTATATTATTAGCATCGTATTTTCGAAAAAGACTTAATGAAAATGCATTTCAGCAATAATGGAGTAAAAATACATCTACAGAGAAGATGAGCTGGAAGAGGCGAATTTCAATTGGCCCAGAACCCTTTTTTTTTTCTTGTATTGTCTTAAGGTCCTGACTCAAGCAAATGCACAGGACTGCAAACCTTCAATTTCTTTTATATATTTCTTTTTCCAATGCACCTAAAATTCTGAAAATTTAAATATGAACTTGTGAAGAAGCATCTGGGATTTCTATTTCCTTGTATTTAATTTTCAAAATATTCTGCAATTGATTAAATTAAGATTCAAAAACAGTCAATTTTTGGGTTTTTTTCGAGGTATTACTTCGTACTTTTAACCTATAAAAACTTGAAATGATAAAAATTTGTAAAAAAAAAAATGTTTTGAATTTAAAATATTTATTATTAATGCAATAGTTAATTTTTAAAAATAAAAATTGTGTTTTTTTAAAATTGTGTGAGATTAAATTGTTTTTTAAAAGTTAACAGTTGCACTAATAATAAATATTTTAAATACAAATCATTATTTTACATTTTTTTTTTTTATCATTTCAGGCTTTTGTCAAGTTGTTTTTAAGTTGAAAGTACCGAGTAATACCTCGAAAACACCCAAAAAATTGAATGTTTTTGATTTTTAATTTAATTAATTACAGAATATTTTGAAAATTAAATACAAGAAAATAGAAATCCCAAATGCTTCACAAGTTGATATTTAATTTTTTCAGAATTTTAGGTGCATTGGAAAAAAAAAATATAAAAGGTTTGCAGTCGCCTGCATTCGCTTGAGTCATGACCTTAAGGATTTTTTCATTTCTGTCAATATCTCAAAATATGAAATTTTTGAAAACCCATCAATCATAAACTGAATTATTGTTTTGTAAAATTACTATTTAAGAAAAGGAGGACGATTCTTTCTTTACCCAATGAAATAGGTCGATAGAATTTGAAACTGATCAACTTTCATGAAAATCGGACAAGTGAGAGTCAATTGCTGCGGATAATGTAATAGCAATAATGAGAAACATGGAATTAAACACAATCTCCTGGGAGACAAGCCATTAAAAGAATGATAGTAGAAATGTGGAAAGAAATATGTGTCTCTACTTGTAAATATCGTACAGCAAAAGAAGGTGTTATGTTTTTAGAACCAATGTTTTGATTGACAACTTAATTCTTTGAAAAACTAATTGACAATGAAAATATATGATATTTACTTCTTCTATTTGAGATAACAAAAAGTATTTCTAAGTTTGTTTCAATCCATTAAAATATAATATATCGTATTATTAAAAAAGAAAAAAATGCAGACAGTTTTCCTGCAACCAATATCCTCCAATATGAAATTCAACTAAAAGAGAAAAACAATTTTTAAACACGTTTCATTAATAGAAGTTGTAACATTAATTAGAAGGTGAAAGTTACATAGGAATAGAAAAATATGAGATCGTCAATAGTTTAGTAAAAAATGAAATGTTGTAAGCTATGTAAAGAACATTATAGATAGATTTAATGTAGATAGTATACGTAAAAGTACTTCATTTTGGTTTTCAACACCAAGTTTTTTGTTTTACAATTTAAAAAGGAAAATTCTGGGAAATAAATATCTTGGGCTCCCAAAGATTCTAGACCAACGGGACTTGTTAAGGTCGGATTCACTTTGAAGGGAAATGCTAATTTATCCTTAATGAATAATACATTTTCAAATTTTAATTTTTTGAATACTTAAATGTACAAACAAGACAGACAGTGGGAGGAGTGCAGTGACCAGTCCAAGGGCGGCAAAGTGGAAGCACATGAAGAATATTTAAGTGAAATTTCTAATTATTATTCACATTATTTACATATCACCAAACAATTTTACTGCTGATACCTGTTTAAATTGCATTTATAATTTAAAAAGGTATGTACAGTAATGATTGCGATTTCTAAATATAGCATTTCTGTTTGCGGCCACCAGGTGATATCTGAACTCGGGCGTCAAAGGGTATGTTCCTATGTAAAATACACTTTACACGAGCAGAGCGAGACAAAAACTGCACAATAAATATTTAAATGAAGAAATCCAGAGAATAAAGAATATGATGTAATAACTAAGTAAAGCAAAAATGAAACTTTTCTGAATTATATTTAAACTGAATTATAATTCATTAAATTAACATTAATAATTATAAAATCGTGTCAATTAAAAGCACAACTAGTTACCAACTTTTTACTGAACACCTCCATACGAATTCTACTAAAGGTGTAAGTTCTTATTTGTTTCCTATGAAGAGTGTTGCCATGACAGGTCAACAGAGAAGAGGATATTCACACGAGACAATCGGAATTAGGAAGTGAGCGAAATTACTCGAATTTCATTTTTTTTCCTCGCTTGGAGTAAAATCTAAAAGCACAAGATCCATCAGCGCAGCGAACCAAACAACAGCACAGTTAGTTATTGCTTTGTGAATTACCAATCCATTCTACACCCTAACGGATGAAAAGAAATTCCTAACAGATTATGAAGCTGCTTTTTTTTTGTTTCTTCTTTTTTTTGTACAGTCCAGACGCGGTAGAAGGTGGATCCGAGTCAACAGAAGCCGCGAGACCTGCTTCGTGCTTAGGTTATCGCATTCGAAAATCTGACTTAGCAGGTTTTAAAAAAATCAAGAATTTCACCTCATTAATGCAATATCCATGAAACACCAGAATCTGTATTTACATCAGAGTAGTTTATCTCATGAGAACAAACTCACAAAAGCCCGGAGATAAAATTCACTATTAAAAATAAAAATACTCCCTAAGAAGGAATTTCACTTAAAAAATAAATAAAAAACAATTGAATTGATTCATCAAACAATAATATTAATTCATTCCTAGATTGCGATATTCGTTTACGTCTAATGATGATTCAGAAAATATAATATCCACATACACACTTGATAAAGTTAACGTTTAATAAACTATATTCACTGTTCGAAACTATCAGTGTAATTTATTAAATGTTTAATTTTAGCAATTGTATAATGCCTCATTGTATTATATTTATTTATTAATTTATTGCTAAGAAGTAAAATGGAAAATCAAGATATAAAACAAGAATACCTGAAAGACATAAGCCTATTTTACTTAAGTTAAGCTTATTTGTTTACATACACATATGCAGCTACTGATTTTATGAGCTTAACTTTCTATAACAAAACAGAATAATATTAATAATAATGATAATAAGCTAAGTCAAAATGAAAAAATAAGGCTTATTAAAAAAAAGTGTAGCTTTTTTTTAAAAAAAAGTGAACTTTCGCGTCTTCTTAATTTAGCGGAATTATTGAGGGATATATTTTTATATGAGAATTTAATAATTGCTTAGTAGCGAATGAATGAAATAATAAAATACTGCTTTCTCTTCTTTCAAAAGCTAGCTTTAAACTAATAATTAATAATCGTTAGATAAAGGTCAAAGGATAAATGCAACAACGGTGTAATTTGGCATCACGACATGAAATCAATATGACTATTTATTTGACTTTCAATTCATTTCAGAACGATTATTTAGAAGTAACAGAGACCATATTCTGCAATAGTTATTAATTTGAACAGAGAAATGAGTGAATTGATTTAAATATTATAAATCTCGCTTTTGAGATATAGCTTTCGTTAAATAAGAGATTAAATAAACACCAGCCGATCTCGAACTCCTTTGAATATCAAAAACAAAACCATTAGCCCCCTATAACGCCAAGAAAGGAAAGGAAACGTTGCGTAATTGAAGAGGGAAGGGGTTGATGGTTGCGTCTCCCCTTTGTCCCATTCATCACCGACTGAGACCCCCAACTGGTGAGCGTTCATTTAAGAAGGGGCATTTCAAGGGTCCTCTCATCATTTTCCACGTACCAGATTACCGTCTGTCACGTGACTGTCAGTTAATTAGCAGACACCGAAACCACAACACAAAAAAGCAACAGCATTACAAACAGATTTCAATTTATCAAAGCAATCTTGTTGTGGAATCGACGTAAACACGTATCCTAACATCTTTCGGTTTTTCAAAGCAACGTCAATCCTGATTTACTGAATGAAATGTCTAATAGAGGAAAGTGGTCGGATCTTACAAGAGAGCGAGGGGAAAAAAATGAAGACTTCCTGAAGACTCAATTTGCAAAATTATTCCATACAGTAATTCCATAGGTAGATTTTATACTTCAGAATATATCTGATCTTTCTGAAGCAGGGCTCTGTTATATCCCAGACCAACTGAAGCATTGTGTTCACGATTTTGATATCTGGTAGGTAATTAGCCGACACTTCAGTAGCTATTATTTGGAGTAGATTTCACAAAACAGTCGTGCATTTATGAATTATCATTAAAAATCGTGTTTATTTACTTATTTATTCTTTGAGAAACTGCAGAATGATTTATCTTCTCCGAAAGTATTCGGCCGATTGAGCTACGTTATGGCAGCAGGGCTGGAAAATTTGAGCGAGTCACAAATATTTAGTTCAGTACGATCAAAAATTAATTGTGTCCTTACAGAATAATAACCATTTGAAACAATTTGTTTGCCTGTTGACATTACACTATATAAATCTCAGTGGGTAATCACAGGTTTGAGAAGAAATGCTGTATGTAAACATAAGTCTGTTTTGTTTGTTTTTTTCTATTACTTCCCCACAATCTAGACTACGAACTAACTATTGTAAATAAAGAAGAAAAACTTTCAAATTCAGCTAACATCCATTTCCAATAAGTGAGAGAGAATGCTTTATTTTCCAAACACCATTCTTCGAACTGATACTTTAATAATAGAAGACTACAGCATCGTTATTGACCTGCTATATTATTTCCTTCAGAACGAATGAAGGGTTTGTGAAAAGAACGCAAAGGGTCAAGGCAGGACCATCATTTTGAGGGTCATCGTCGCATCAGTGGACCGTTTAATAGGCACGCCGAGCGTCCTGTGATGAAGAGGGGGCGCCTATTTATGTACACCCACTCCACTCCCATCTGTTCAATAGAAATAGCGCGTGCTTTCTACTGACACGTGACTATCTTGTCGCTTGCTTTATATCTCATTCTTATTCCCTTACGCCTACTTCAACTAAAGAGGGGGTGGGAAGATAAAAAGAGAACGAATTGGGAGGGGTCTATTAGTTCAACGAAAAGACTTCATTATGCAGTTCACAAAGGAGGAAACAGCAGGTGCTCTCTCTCCCTCTCCCCTACGATATAATAAATGGTCAATTCAAATTTAAAAATATAAAATTATGATTAAAAAAATTAACACAATAAAATATCGATAAGGGTTTGCAGCGTTTTTCTATTTAGGCCTTTGCATTTTTAGAAAATTACAAGATACTAACTATTGGCTAGATCAGCAATTGATTTACATTAATCCATCTAGATTAATTTTCAACTATTTGGCTAAAAATTGGACATCCAAGGATTTAAAAATGCAATTAAAAAAAATCTTAACGAATTATTTCCTTAAAAGAACAGTAATGTTAAAATTCAATCTTAACGTGTGGAATGAATATTTATCAAATACAGAATAATAAATAAAATACATAGCGTACATTTAAAAAATAACAAAAAACATATTACCATAAGCCAGGACGTTTCAATCTGCGGAAAACTTCAAGATCATCTTCAGCTTTGTTTGGCAGTTTTTCAGATGAAGATGATCTGGCAGTTTTAGCAGATCGAAACCTCCTGACTTCTGGTAATACAAGTATATTTTTTTTTATTTTTTAAAAGAGTGCAGTGTTTTTTATTTGCTATTCGAGTTTTGATAGTTAAATATTCAATTATTATTATTTTTTTTTTAACTAAAGCATTTCAACTTCAAACTTGTAAGGATGTGATTTCTTAGACTTAGAGGATAACAGGAGAAATGATTTTTTTTCTATTCTTTGAAAGTACTTTTTTTAATAGATAAAAAGGTGTTAAACTGTACTTCATGCTTTTAAGATGCGACTATTTTTTTATAAGACTCAAATTTTGGATTCATGGCCGTTAACTTTTGTTTTCTTTGTATGTTTCTTGAGATCACTGATCTGCAGATACTGGGCGAATCCAGCTGATGATGGTTAGGAAATCAGAAACAGCTGTCCTGGATTCCCGGTATCAATAATACTAAAAACAGCTCAGTGAATCCTTAATATGTGCGTGTATGTTTTTATTTGTGATATCATTATTATTTCCAAACGTTAAATTTGTAATTATAATTTCTATTCAGTCTCTATGTTGTTTTGATAGATGAACTAGTAGATCCGAGACCTCTTAAACATCACAGCTAATGAATAATTTGTTAGCCGTATATCAAACAAAAACATCACCTACATTTTTGTTGTTGCAGCAAATATTAATGAACGAGGCAACGAAATTTACAGTTATAAACTTTGTTTAATTGTTCGCCACACTTTGTTATCGTCTTTCCTGAATTCTGGATCCATTAGTTTTGTTCACTTGCTAAATGGTCTTGTTTGGTTGTTGGCATTAACAGGCGTCAACGTATTGTCTTCAGACACAATGGAAAATTCTCTCTGCTTCATCGGCCTAACTTTGACCTCGTGTTCTCGATTTACTATTTGTAGTTGTGTGTGTGTTTTTTTTCTTTCTCCCTCTCGAATTCATTAGGTCTACCAACAGCGATGCCCTACAGCCCTCGATGTGATGTTAGTCATTCCACGCAGGCCACAAACAGGATGCTAAGACACAAAACGACGGAGCTGTTTTTTTTTCTTTTTCCGATTCAAGTATAAACAGCCATTGTGGGATCCAACGACCAACGCCTTCTGATTCTTTTCAAATCGAAGAATCGGAACAATATCCGATTTGTTTCCGACGAGGAAGTCTATTGTGTTTTGGCGAAGGGAAATATAAGCAAAGGGAGTTGGCCAGTGATTATCGACTGCGTATTTGCGAAGAGTTAGTGGATGAATAACGAAAAACTTTCTCATTCCAGACACTCCCACAACTGTTTTTTTTTTTAATGAAGGCGAAACCAATGAAGTATTACGATCCATTTCGTGAAGAAATCAGATCTTCGGCGAAACTAAGAACCGTGCTGACAAAAACAGAATAGGTGAGGAAATGTAAAAAAAAATATGCAGGAGTTGCAGAAGTTTTGCTATCGAACCGCGATAGTCAGCCAAACATTGCTGGAAATAATGAAGTGAATGCAGGTGGTTCTCTGTAAACAGCACAAGATCGTTATGGCAAGTTTACATAAAAAAATAAAAAATGAATTCCACAAGCACATCTTGAAGGGGTTAATATCCCGATTCCTGGACAGCCGTTTCGCGTTTACTAGCACTCGACAGCCGAAATTAGTCGCAGATCAGATGTGTAGATTAGGAATCTAATTTTCTGTCAAGTTCGTTCGTGAAAACTTTGTACAAATATGAAAAGATCTGAATGAACTTTCGGTTCAACTCAATGTAACGTATCTTCATTATAAAGAAGGATTTTACCAAAATAATTTTTAATTTTAAGAAAATCTATTCAGGGTTTGTTATGTCGCACGAACAGACAGACAGACAGACAGACATGAAGAAGCTGATAAATTGCTTTCAAATAAATTGGATCAAAATCCAGCCCGTGTTTCTCAAAAAAATAAATATGTTTTTTAATTATCTATAAGCCAATATATTTCATGTTTAGTTATTTGAGCTATTCAAAAACCCAAAAATTTGATGAGACTTTTACTAATATTTTACCTACTAAAGGGAAAAAGCTTGTAAGTAAAAATAAACAAATATTTCAGAAATTAAAAAATAAATAAATAAATAAATAATAACACCAATTCAACAATGAATTTGCAACAAGAGAAATTACTACTGTATTTAAAATAGGCCTCGTTGGAAAAAAGAATTATTTGGGTCTAGTTTATGAGGAGATTGTCGCACGATTGACACAAACACATAAAATATTGCACAATTAAGGAATGAATCACGAAACTGTCATTGAACGAAGAACTTCTAATTCAAAGAATTATTCTACAGAACATTAAAATTAACAACTTCTGCTGGTTTACGTTTAAAATGAGTATTAGGGCGATAAATTAATACTCAATATTTTTTTTTTGGCGATATATAAAATTGTGTAACATTTAATGAGATTATGAAATTATTTACCGTATTTATCGGCGCATAAAAGGCACTTTTCTTCCTAAAATTTAGAAAAAATTTAGGGCTATAATTCTACTTGCGTGTTATACGCGTATGATACTTTTATTTTAAATTTTAAGTTTTTTTACTGGAATTTCCTTAAATTAGGGTGCGTGTTATACGCCAATAAATACGGTATATAAGGAAATAAATTATACAAATCTATAGAAAACTAGCTCTTCAAATGTAATTCCTTCTTTAAACGAAGGATGATCATATTTCGTACATAAAAGTATGTATATTTAAAAAAAACAAGAAGTTTAGTACACCATGAGTCATCATCTACTGTCAAGGGCTAAAAAGCAAGAATTTCTATGACTGATCAGCTGAGAGGATGTAAACTTATTCCATGCCAGTGATACCCCAATATAATCATATCGCAACAAACCAATACGTGCTTGACATACATAAAAATAAAGTACTTAAATAATGCAATACAAAACAACAACAACAACAAAAGCATTCATATAGCCATAAATAAAGGCTTTACAATGAGTTAGGTTAATGATTTAATACAAAAAAATTTACTGCCTCGCCTCAGGTTAGAATTAATATTCCCTGTGGAAATGGCGGGAAATTGCCCAAATTCACGATGAGACAGCGCAAAAGATTATAATCATTACATTGCGATTCGCTTTTCGTTGGTTTAATGACAGAAATTATCTTGGAACATCCCGAACGAGATTTTTGGGCAAAGTGTCCGTCCTATGTAAACGTCATCAGCGATCTGTTACCAATACGCTCTATTAACTTCAGTTTTGTTCTTCAGGAGAATAACAACTTATTAAATGTGGTCAACATTTTAATTGTAGCTTTGAAGTTGGCAGAAGAAAAAAAGCAGCAAGAATTCCAAGGCTGAGGTCCTGTTCAATGTCCCAGTGTCTTATGTTCGTGACATCGACGGCAGAATAGCCGTGGGCGATTGGAAGCCTCTGTCTAATAAGAATCACGCGGGTTGCCTTCGAGAGTCACGTTATTAAGACACTTCTACGTGAGCTTAGAATTCCGTTACGAAACAGGAA
This sequence comes from Thereuonema tuberculata, assembly GCA_023159025.1. NCBI lineage: Eukaryota > Metazoa > Arthropoda > Chilopoda > Scutigeromorpha > Scutigeridae > Thereuonema > Thereuonema tuberculata. Next base: position 71,047,588 of record JAFIDM010014012.1, read on the forward strand.
ATAAGTCAATTTAGGTTTTAGTTATAAAAAGAATTTCACTTATCTTAGAAGGATATTCGGAATGCGCATAAAAATTCCGAATATTAAATCTTTCGAGAGAAGTTATGTTGAATGGGTATTTTCATCCACTCCACTGATTTTCACTAAACTTGGTTTAGTAGCCCAAATAAAAGATGATCTGATGCGAGGCTTGTCTAATTAGAGAAAACTGTCTCAATAGCGAATACTGATTAATTCTCTGATGATTTCAAGTAATACAGCGGTTTTATAAAAGAAATTATAAATTAATAGGTTTTCCTTTAAAGAAACCTTTTAACAGACACATTATGAAAAGTAAGAATCAAAGAATCAAGAATCTATTAATCAAAATAAATAAATAAATAAATAAAGTTTCCGCTTAAATTGCAACAAAATAAATTTTGAATAAAACTTTTATCTTTTTAAAAAAGTAAATTCAATAAATTCATCGAACATCTTTAGTTATTATTAAAGGTAAACTATATAGGTCTTTTTTTTTTTGAGGGATTTCCCTCACTCCGGGATGAGATATTATCTCGATATTTCGACCCGGTGCCTCATGGCCTTCTTCGGGAGATATATAAATATAGTTATACATCTCCCGAAGAAGGCCCGAGCACCGGGCCGAAATATCGAGATAATATCTCATCCCGGAGTTTTGGAAATCCCTCAAAAAAAGGACCTATGTAATATCATGTCCCACTTCTCCTTCAGAACCAAACTATAAAGGTAAACTTTTTTTTTTTTTGAAATGGCTAATAAAATACTAAAACCGCTACTGAACATATCTACTTCTCGCGATCGTCTTCTTTCATCTGTCAGACTATACATACTTTGTCCAAAAAAATTTATCATACATTCGAAACTTCATTGTGATCATGACTTTCTTCCTTTCTTTTTAAATAGATATTCTTAAGAAATAACAGAGGAATGGATAGATTTCATGAGACTTCATGCTCTTGTAATGAATACAAATGTGAAGATAAAAATAAAATACTTGCTTCAATTTTATTTACATTGCAATGAAAAATCTCAAGTATTAAGTAATTCTGTCTATAGATTATTTTTTTTTTAGTCAACAAAATGCGATATTTAACTTGAAAATGGCAATTGACTAAATGTTCTCTTACCGATTTTCTTTTAAACATGAATATCATTAATTAATTCCCTTTTTGAATGAGAGGAATATATTTTGTTTTAATCATTTCATATTTTCATTTGAAAAGTCTCTGCAATCTACGGCTATTTAATGATAAAAACATCAGTAATCCTTTGACTTCTTAATATTTTCAATTCAAAATAAGGAATTAATGTTATTTTCTAGTTTTATTTTTATCTACCCATTCTTAGTTTTTAAATGAGTGGACAAAAACTAAATGACGTCAAATATCCTTCGCATAAATTTACAAAAGGTGCACCGGAAGTTAACCGCAATTGATGACAAAAGGAGCAGCAACGGAGTCATAACTTACATAATTTCAATCACTTCCGGAACATAATATTTGAATTGACTGCTCCGAAAGCTTACGCTGCCAGTAACGATGTCTTTAAAATTGGCCTGTAGAAACTAAAACTCAATCAGGTCAAGACATTGAAACTTAACATTGAACCTGAAGTCATTCAAAAATCGAATTTGTATAATTGCTTGAATTATCGTGCAAGAGAAAATTTAACCCCTTAAAAATCACTCGATACCTGTAATGAAAAACATTGTAACTCAATTTCAGCAATTTTCAGAAGCGTAAAAATAAGTTTAAATATCTATCAAAATAAGGATATAAAATACCAAAACAAGATTTCCTAAGTATGTTCACAAATACACAAATACTACTAGTCATGTGTTGGCCACTGGATATTCAAGAATATCGTCCGTTAAACATCGTAACTCAAATACGGTGAAATAAGTCATCTTTTATATTTGTGAGTAAAATTTTAATTGCACTGACTTAATATTTAACGATTGGTCTTTCATGTTTTCGTTCCAAACAAACAGATTTTTCTTTGGAAATCGGAAATAAGAGTTTTATGCTGAACAGATGCGAAAGATGCGAAACCTCCCAGACCTAAATTCGTTTCCCTTTCATGTGTTGTTTTTTTTTCTTTCTGCGAAGTGCCATGCTATTATTTCGGATGGGGGAGTGGGTTCTATCACTAACAATTTGACTTTGGACCGTTCGTTCGCCGTGGGAGGCAGCAGACAACACAGAAACAAGACTCTGCTAACAGCTCGCCTATTAATCACGCCCCCGAGATCAATCACAAGGAATAAGTTCACCTCGAGACTAGAACAAAAAAACAAAAAACAAAAACTACAAATCTCAAATCACCATTAGAACGGATTTCGAAGTTTACAATAAGAAATGCACAAATCTTATCACGAACTAAGAATACTTTGGCTTGAGAAATTCGTAAAACTGCGAAATCGTTTTTGAATTGAGGATTAAGTTGGTATTAAATGTCGTTGTATTTCGAACAAAAAAAAAAACTTATTAAAGCAATGAAGAAAATTTCTTAACAGCCATTAAATTGAATGTTAAAAAAAGTATATACTGCATATACCGACCTTCTTACTAAACAAATCATTTGAATTACATACAATAACAGTGTAGTTTTAAAATAATAATTATTTGAACTCAGATTTGTATGGCGCTTTTTTTTTTCCTGATCTTAGAAATACATCTTTATTATTCAGATTTAATATCTTTTTGAATTTTATAGCATCGTTCACCAAAAAAGAAAGCATATTTTTGACATATTCCAGAATAATTTTCGTACATTAGGGGAATCTACAACACTTGTCCGGGGATATGATGTTTTTTCTTTTAGTTGGATAATGATTTTTATGTTATATTATATAAATTGTAATTATAATTGTAATTTATATATTGACGATATTTAGAGCATAAAACCTAGTCCTACATAACTACAGTATTATCATTTTAACATCTCAAATGAACCATTATTAAACAATTATCAAGGAAGTAAATATTATAATAAATTTTTAAAATTAGAACAACATTCTTCAATGTTTTCACAATGTGTTTCTCGGTAAACTTCGAAGAAAATAAGTTTTTCCAAACTGTTACTTCAAAAAAAAAAAGTTTCAGAATTAAAAATTTCTCGAATCTCAAATAAACTGTAAATTAAAGTTCAAGTCTTTCACTAAAACACTATTTCAAGTATATTCACAAAAATTTCAGAGAATGTAATAGACTTACTTACACAAAAGTTGAAAGGAATAATGAATACAAGTTTATCGTTCGCCCAACCAATATTATATTGACTTCGTAGAATATGGCCTCCTTTCCACCAACTACTTTAATACTATGATAATGTAAATAATAATTCTCCACAATTTTTTTTGATTATTTGGCTCCGATATTGATAATTATTATACTTTGATTATTTAGAACGATATTTGGAATGCGGAAGATAGTGTGTTTTTATGTCTAAAAATACTAATTGTTATCTGTTAAGGTACAATTTGATTTACGATAAATGAAACTCAGTTTTTTCCTCCTTATATTTCTGTAGGAACTTATTTCAATAAAAATTTTCGTCAAATTACATTTTTTTTTAAGAATTAAAAGTTGACATTTAGGTGGATATTTTTTTTTTTTAAGTCTTCAAATATAATAATTAATACAATGTAATCCGGATACTGAATTATAATACAAATGTCAGTTTATATTTATATTGCAATGCGTAATCATCAGTTGTATTAATATTATGGAGGAGAGACATCAGATTTTTATTAATAGTTATTATCAATAAATCTGATTATTATCTTTGATAGAAAAAGGGCCCGAATCAGATTCAATTCAAAATCAGACATAAAAAGAAAAAAGAAAGTATAATAATGAATAGTATTTACAAAAATAAATTGATAAAGATGCCTTATGATGTTATCAAAGTACTTAATACTAAGATAATAAATAATAATAATGGCTTTTGTCTAATAGAAGTGTTCGATTTTAGATTTAGCCTAAGATACAGTAGTATTGAACGAGTGTTTAAATTCTACGAAAACAATCCCTCAAGAAATATAAACAAATAAAATTAGATTATTTATCTCTATAATTACTACAACAGAAAGTATAGCTAAAAGAAACCGTTACGTTATGAATTCAAAAGAAAACTAAAAGATTCTTGACAATTACCATATCATCCTGCATCTAATATTCCCTATAACGAAGAAGTTAGGCCTAAATAAAAGAAAATTTTGAAGTCAGCGGATATTTGTGGAATACTGTACTTTTTTTTTAACGGTAAGTTCACCATGAATGATATTTTAAGACCTTAATATCCAGTCCCTCGGTCCAGTCGAGACAGTGAAGGATGAATGTGTGGTAAAACCACGAAGAATCCAATAAAGACACATGATTCAGTTGTAAAGTGGATTATGAATCACCGAAACGGTCAAAAATCAATGAATGAAATACGACATGCGTCTCACGTCTGCATTTATACGTTAGTTGAGTTTCATCAGTTTTTCACTCCAAGTTCAAAAAGTATGATTTTTTTTTTATCTTTACGTACATTGGAAACCAGCTGCAATTGAGGTCAATAACTTGAAAAAAATGCTTGTTAGATTCCGAATGTAAAATTGACTAATTTTAATCTTCTTTTTTCCATTCGTGTTTCCTTGTATTTTAGCGATCGACTTATTATTAAGCTATTCGAAAATTCAGGAAATCCGTGTTCTACTTTGTGCTCACTAGCTCGATATCAACTCACAACTTACAAATATTTGTTTTGTTTGTTTTATATTTATATGATAAAGGTAATATTTTTAAATACATTGTTGTATTTGAATTCATAGCGGTGGATTGTACTAAGATTTTACGATAACTTTTTAAACGGAAGTTAAACGAATCACTTTTTGAATTTTCCTGTGTTTGGGTGCTCGTGACGCTTTTGTGGTGCTTTCGAAGTTGGTGGGTGGGGGATTCGCTTGTCCCCCACCTTAAATTCCAGAGTTTTTGCTTTGGCAGCAGGAGGTGTCAATAGTTGGGCGACTGTGTAGCGGCGTCGTCGTTCAGTGCCACGTCGGTGATTTCCCTGAGCTGATCAAGTTTCCCAACAAGTCCGAATGACAACTGGCCGGTCAGCGGTTGGCGCCAGGATTCGATGATCAGTTGAGGTATGCTGCCAACTAGTCCGCCCACGAAACGGGAAGGTCACGAAAGAAACAAGACAACAACAGCGCGAAAAGACTAAAAATAATAACAAACAAACACTCGAAAAACGTCCGAGTTGATTTTTGGTAACGAAACGGTTGATGTAGAAGTCGCTACTGCATCGTGTCTTCGACAATGATTTGAAATGTGAACTTTGGGGAAGGGGAAAAAAAAGCAACTGTTTTGGTGAGCGGTGAGCGCGTTCATAATGAAAAATTCCGGAGAACAGAGAGGGAACGTTAATCCTCGAGAGGCCGCCAAATTCACACACACACACACACACACGTACGAAACTTACCTGCACCATGTCTACCTTTCGCACAGGTACCCGGTCCTCTGCACCTGGGGGTCCCCCGGGAATGCGAGCATTCGTCCGGTTTGGGGGAGAAGCAGGCCCGGACCTGGACACGTAGTTACTCGAAAGTTTTGCCGTTCTCAGCCGCCATTTGCGATCGGAGTCAACAAGTTGCTCGGGGGCCTTTGAAGCGGCCGCGCTCTCATTGGTGGAACCGACCCGAAGTGCTTGGGAACAGTCGGCCCATGAAATTTCGCTGTCAGCTATGCGGGAGAATCCATTCGGGCCGCGAGGGGAGCAGCGCAGCCAAAGAAGCCAGGTGAGCGGTTGTGCTATCGTCACCGAAGGCATACCATTACCTCGGCCTGGAGGGGGTAAGCATACCACACCTGGGTCGAGGCCATTCTTGCACGGGAGGGGGTCAGGCAGGATGCATCTACCTGAGCCAGGTTACCGTGAGCCAGGTTCGTTCCCATACAAACAGAAGGGGTGATCAGGTGTAAGTTAAACAAAATAATACAGTCGCAGTCGATGTATAGTACGTCACTGGCCGATTGGTAAAATTAATGCGTCCAGACAACAAATTTTAAATCATAAAAACTAACTTTTTGTAAAGATGCACAGCGGCCAGAACAAAACCATAACTACAATTAGCTAAAAATAATAATAAACAAAGCGAATTTTAGGTTTGTTTGTTTTGTTTTTGTTTTTTCTTAATTTGTGGAATTTATGATTGTTCGTACTATAATGAGATATCCAGTTTTTCCCAAATACAAAGTTGTACATTCTTAAAAAGAAATTAACAAACTTTATTCGTTGAAGATATCCCTAAATAAACATCGAAATTAATTTATATTAATTCATTGTTATATCCTGTAAAAAAACAACAATAATAATAATGAAATCATCCTATAATATTTTTTTATTATTATTTTCATAATTTTCTACATATGAAATTTTAATAGCTGTATTTTTTTTTATATATATCCTGTAAATCTTCAAAATCTTTCCAATCTGAGCCTGAAATATTTCGAACCTAATTCTGTTACATTCCATTTACATGTTCTTCAAAAACTAAGTAGTTCAGGGACATTGACTGGGAGGGAAACAAAAAATAAATAAAGAAAATAGAACAAAGGCAATGTTCGTTTCTCAGTAGAAACATTTATACTCTACACGTTAGTTTCTTAATTTTTCGGTGTTTATAGGAAATAAAAAGTTAATCAAGTATTTCGTTCGGCGAAAGATTTATAATTGAAAGTTAGGGAAAGAAAACTTAGGATCTGATTTTTTTTTGTTCAGTAAAGTTTTTTTTTTTTGTTATTGTAAACAGATAATTATAATAATAAGAAGAAGACATCTATATATAAACAACAGTATTGGTAAAAATCATATTTGAATAGAACTGAAATGCGTTAATGTGAATTACCTGAGGCAACTGAAAGAATCAGAGGAAAATCGGTCCAGAAAAAGAACTTCATTATTATTATCTCAGTAACAATGTGTTAATCGTGATAAGTTGAACGAATGATTGAAGACAGTGTTTCTTTTTTCTTTTGTAGTTAATTGACTTCTAACATTGGATAATTACAAGTAATGAAAAGTAAATCTTTAAGATCTGCATTTAACGTGTGATAATTATCTATATTATAAAACAAACAGAACACTTTTTATAATATTAACAATATATATTCGTGACAGTTTCGAACATTGAATGTCACGAATATACATGTTTAATATTATATAAAAGAAGTGTGCTGTTTGTTTTATAATATAGTATATCTTTAATATAATGTCTAAAGGCTATGAAAAAGCCAGCCAGAGAGGGAGAGACAGAGAGTGTAGATCACGTGAGATGCAGCATATATTTTGAACTGACTCAAGCAGCAGAAATGGATGGAAAATGAAACGAATAATCTCATTTTACGAGTGAGTTTAATTTCTAAATATGTCTTATTTAAAACTTAGATCGATTTTGATTTGCACGACTCTGGTAATAATCCAGTGAAAAGTTGTCTTATTTCAAATAAAAATAAAAGCTAACTGAAGAAGAAGAAAAAACAACTTTTTGGATTCCTTTCAGAATGTTGAATGTTCTCTGGCAACGGACAGTTTTGGAAATCCTATTAGTTTATAAACATTTTAAAAGTTGTATGGTTTTAGTGATTTGTAAACATTGCTTGTTCATTTGCGATGGAAAAAAAAAAAATACAAATTTAGATCTTTATACACATATCCTTTTACACTAACTTCTTTTATTAACGATATTTCGTTTTCTTCTGCAGAAAACTTCATCAGGTTTTTATTTTGAGGACAAGAAAATTCCTTTTTTTTTCCTCTACAGAATTCGTTAACCGATCATCTGCAATAATCATTTCAACGTAACAATATACAATAATTAAATCCTTTTACATTCAAGGTACCAAACATCCGTGTCAATATAACAATATACAATAATTAAATCCTTTTACATTCAAGGTACCAAACATCCGTGTCAATATAACAATATACAGTAATTAAATCTAACTACATTTAATTTAAGATAAAAACTCGTGTCCCAATAATGTATAAGAATCTAAAACAAAAACAAAATAAAAACCTGATGAAGTTTTCTGCATAAGAAAACGAAATATCGTTAATAAAAGAAGTTAGTGGATGGAAGAATATGTGTATGGCGATTTTGATAGAATATACAAAATTTAAGGAAATATATCTAATGAATTTAGATCTTTTATTTTATTTGGAGAGGTGTAACCACACGTGAAATTCCGTGTCTCAGTGGGACAGAGACATTGCATCTGGACAATGACTTACGATAGGACGGAATCTGCGTGTTGGTTGAAAGAGGTGTAGCAGCGATCGTCCCACCAGTTTCACTTGCAGCTATTCTTGAGGGAAAAGAAAAAAAAAAAAAAAAACCCTTTAAAAGAAGGAAGAAACATTAAGTAAGAGCAAATGCCAATGTAGTGAGTGAGTTGAATGTTGTTTTTCTGTTCCACAATATGGACTTCCTCCCAATTTCCACTTATTGCGTCACGACCAACCCGTGGCTCTGAGCTAAACACAGTTTCTTTATCAGCCGAATTCTTTTTTTTTTTTTAACTACTCGGATTGTGGCATTTTTCATTTTCGTGATAGCGATTTTCTTTTTTCGTTTTGTGGTGAATGAAGGACCTACGAGAATGCTTTAATTTCTACAAAGAGAGAAGAAGAAAAAAAAAAAAAAACCTCGAAAACAATATATTATTGACTCTGAAATCTTGCTGGAAGATGAAACGTAATAATGTACAAACACGCGAAGAAATAATGGCTTATAATACTGTCGAATTCCAGTACAAGGTCTCGAAACATTCTTTTCTCCTACTACAAATAAAGAAGAGAAAAAGACAGAGATATCATCTTGTTAATTGCAACCATCTTTTCAAAAGGTCTTCGAAGTTTTATTTGTGTTATTTTGTATATAATTATGGTAAGTATTTTTAAGTAATACATTTCATTTTTTTTTTTGAACTTTTGTTTTGACAGCTGACGATCGAAAGCAATTGCTAATAATGTAAATATTTTTTTTTACAAGGGTATGCAAGATGTAATTGATTGGCCGTCTCAAATAAATGCTAATAATGAGTGTCAATTTCAATCTACGATCTCAAATTATAAAATCCGTAAGAAAATAATTCGTAGTGTTCCAATCTTTATTTAACAACATAAAGACAAACTGTATTTAATCTACAATCTATATTTAATAGATTGATGGCGGAGTGCACCAAACTTCAGTTAACTTTGATGACTGCAGTTTGGACGGAGCTAAAATTAGTAGGGGGTGCTGCTCCACAAAAATTTTAGCCTTTGTTTTAAAATTGTGTGAAAGGAAACATGTATAAAAAAGAAATTTATCAAGTTTCTGAATAAATTTTCTTTTTATACATGTTTCCTTTCACACAATTTTAAGGCAAAGGCTAAAATTTTTCTGGAGAAGCACCCCCCACTAATTTTAGCTCCTTCCAAACTGCAGTCATCAAAGTTAACTGAAGTTTGGTGCACTCCGCCATGAGACAATCTATATTTAACTACATAAAGTAAAACAGTTTCTAGACGTTACGGTGTCACGAGACAGAGAAAAATTAAGCTATGAGAGTAACTGAAATACAGTAAAACACTTAATTCAGAATAAAAGTTAAAACAATATGTTTAACTTTTAAGGGTAATGATCATTGTAATACCGATTTTTATTATGCTGTTTCAATGACTTTTCTTAAATTAATCTGTAAAAAAAATAAATAAATAAATAAATAAATAAATAAGTAAATAAATGCGATTTTGTCATATTTCTTCGCGGTTTATAAATAACATTTTCTGAATCTTTCTTCTTCAAATACTACCCACTAATATGAATCCTAACTGAAGTTCTTATTCAAGCTAAGTTTTGCTCGTTGTAAATTTTAAAAAAATGCCTAGAAATTATTAACACAAATATTATAGGTATTATAATAAAATATTGTAATTCGTTTCGGTGCACAGTTATTGCTGTAATTGACTAAAATCATACAAAAAAGTATGTTACTTTATTAACTCTGAAATCATATTGCAATAACTTATTACATATATATTTATAGCTCAATTTCAAATGTATTCTTCTTACTTTTTTATTATTTTTAAAAGTTAAGATTACTTTAATTATTATTTTATTTTTACTTTTTATTATTTTTTATTATTTTTTGTAACAATAATTGTTTACATTTATAGAAATCCTATGAATTCTTCAAAATTCTGATTATCTGTATTTTATTGTATTCTTCTTTTTTTATTCTCAGCATCTTCGCAGAGGCGCTGGCATATTTGATCTCTAACTCTCCACAAAGTAAATATTATTACAAGAAACACATGGAATTTTATGTATGCTGTATTAACTCCTATTACGTCTGAAAGCAAAACTCTGTTCCCGTTGCACTCAAAGGAAATAAAAAACACTACGAATTATTTATTCAATGTATGATCATTGGGATGAAGTGACCTTGGGGAAAATCCTTTGCTAACGACAGTCTGTGACTACCAAGGATTGTCTTCTTTTAGCAGCGTCAGTGCGGAATCCATTTCATTTTTGGGGCCGTGACGTCACTTACGATATCCGCATTTTAATCATTGCATTTTATAACCAAGTTAATGGAAATGTTCTACTTTTAAAAATGAAAGGATTGGTAAAATTGTTTATTTTAGTTTTGGTTTTTGATGTTACTTAAGATTTTAGTTTTATAGTTATTTAAAAAAAAAATTAAACAACTCTTTCCATAATTATTATCCTACTGTCAAATACTAAATTCAATCCATACTTTTTTTCTTTCTCCGAACTCCAAATTCATTTTATTAGTTTATTATTCAATTTATTTAATACAGTAAAATTCTAAAATAATCACCATCATATTTATCTCTGTTTGATCTACAGGTTTCCAAAATTATTCTGATTTTTTGTAATAAATATTAAGCAAAAAAAAATAAAAAAAAAATGTAAAGATCTGGAGAAGATCATTTCAAATTTATGTAAATTAAAAATAATTATAAGGACATGATTATAAATAGTATCAAAATGTACAATATAAAAAGAAGCTGAACTTTTTATATTTACTAAATACAAAAGATAAAGATGAAATTCTTTGTCGTTTACTGTTTTCTCGATAAGAAAATATTTACTTATTTTTTATTGTGATAAATATGAAATTCATTTCCAATTTGTCGCGTAATAACAATGTCCAATAGCATTTTTAAGCTATTCTTTGAGTGAAGCACCTTCTGATACTGTTACTCGGTCCGTTACAGATTTAAAACTGCTTGATTTTTCAATAATAATCATAAGAAGAAGAAGAACACGCAGACAAGATCAGTAAATACGCCGATCTAGCACACGAGCTCCAGAAGCAGTGGAGGCAGGACCGAGTACGTGGTGTACTCATCGTCCTGTCCACCACTGGTCTAGTGCTTCAGCACACTAGGACTTCACAAAAACACTTATGCACAACTCCAGAAGGCTGACATGTGCTTAGCAACATGTGCTTTGGTCCTTGACCCACCATATTGTCTTTGCTGGGGAAACCCAATTGAAACATTTACGTAATAATAATAATAATATTAATGAAAGATTTCTATTTCGATAGAATACATTTTATTCGGTATTAAAGTGACTTTTAATAAGAAGCCTCAAAGCAGTGTCGAACTACAAAGCCCAGGAAAAATTATTTACTGTGATGAGAATATGAATGAAAATTTTTCAAAATAAATAGTTCTTTTTTTTTAAATTGAATCTTTGATCTGGAAACACTTCATCACATTCAAGGAAAGTATAGACACATGAGTATAAAAAAAAATATGATTTTACGTGTACTGCGTAATATTGAATGCAAAAATAAAGCCATACACCTGAATATTTGAAAAATGATTTATACAAAAAATATAAATATACACGACGTTTCGCCGTCGAGAGACAGCCTCTTCAAGTCTCAACGGGAAACAGTTGACTTGAAGAGGCTGTCTCTGGACGGCGAAACGTCGTGCATATTTATATTTTTTGTATAAATCATTTTTCAAATATTCAGGTGTATGGCTTTATTTTTGCATCCTATAGACACAAGAGGTTTTAATAAAAGGTTTTAAACAACAAATAGATTTATATAACAAAACAGTCAAATAAAAGTGTACTAAATTCGTGTGATCTAAAAATACTTTTTCTGTACCTGTGTACAGAGAAGAAATATGGATATCCCTGACAATGGCAGAAAATTCCCCTACAGTGGATTTACTACAAAAGTGCTTTAATCTTACCGATGTGGTCCAAAATTGGCGCTGAAGAAAACGAAGAAACTTCATCCTCGAAGAATCTTTTGAATTTGAATACCCAATGCGGACAAGATACTCCTAAGGGAATTTCTCCTGAAAGTGTTTCGGCAACATTAATTTTGTTGGGTTTCCCGATTGGGAAACAATTGCTAAAGTCAAGAGTTACAACAATCACTGTTTATTTACATTCCTGAAGATCATCCTACATCAATAACAGCTGAATTCCTTGAAGAAGAAATGTAAGGGAAAACCTATTGAAAACCAGATGGATTGAAACTCCTTGAAATAAATGATAGATTTAAATTTCAATATAAGACTACACTGACGGAATAGTTTGTTGTTTATTTTATTAGATTTATGTTTAGGCTTATTACAGATTAAAAGCAAAAAAATCATACTTGACTTTATAATTGTTCAAAAATATTCGAGCGTTTGTCAATAGATTTTTCTCAGCATTAAAATAACTGAGCAGTTTTTAAAAACTTAGAAACTTAATTCAGATTAGTTCATTTTTTTTTTTTCCAGACTTTGTCTCAATAACTGACAATTCGCAGTTCTCCAAAAATAAAACAGAACAAACACAAATAGAAGACAAAAGGAAAAAACCTAAAAAAAGCCAACCTAAGAAGTGTCTCGAATCTTTCCTCCCTCTTGCAGTCTATTTCCATTACACCAGGAAATAACGACTGAGGGGTATTACAACAATTTAGGAAACACCCTTTCTAACTCATTATCTCCCCCCTTCTAATTCCTCTTCCCCTCCCTCGACACCTGGGCTTAACAAATGTCACATCGCCTTTCTATGTACGTAGAAAAGAATAAATACGAAGATTAACATCTTGATTTTCAGTTAAACGAACAAAAATAAAACTGGAGATTAAACTCACAGATAGACTTGACCTTCTACATAAGGAGAGAAACTGCTGGAAACTGGGAAGCCTATCTTATTTCGTTGGACTAAATTTACCAAACCTAGTGAGAAACCAAAAGCCAAAAATTCCTTCCTCTTTGAGGATTCAACACGGAGAATTAAAAAGAAAAACTGAACAATCTGCAAACAAAATATTAGAAATAGGAGAAGATTAAAGAAACATTCATTTGTAATTCTACTTAAGGAACTGTATCTGCCAGCAGATTGTGAAAATTACGTAATTTGGGTCTTTATTGAAATGATGACAAACCAATGTCGTCATAATGACGTAACTTACAGGGATAATTTCTGATGTTCTGAGTTGATGAGAGGTGATACCTAGAAACAGATATGTCTGGGTTATTTAGAAAATGAGAAACGCCAGATGCATCCACGATATAGAAACCAAAATTTACCATAAGTCGATAAAGAACGGAAGGGAAAGGGATTGAATATGGATGTAACTATATTGTATAACTGCAGATTATTTCCTCTATTTGTAATTCTCAATATGTGTCTCAAATAAAGTTTACATTTCTTTGAATAAATATCAAATCAATGAAAATCTATCCTTTATCGTCTGTTATTTCTTCATTACTATTACTTCTTTTGTTTTTGTTTTAGTAATTTAAAAATGCTAATTTTCATGAAAAATAGGTCCACCGGAAGACAAGTTTTTATTATTATTATTATGGTATGTAAAAGATTCAAAGCCTTGGTTTCCCCAGCAAAGACAACATGGTGGGTCAAGGACGGAAGCACGTGTTGCCAAGTGTAAAGAAGTTTGCAAGGAGGGTTAGGGATGTGTTGTTGTGTCCTAACTATGAGTGTTATGTTGAGTATCACAGCCTTCTGGAGTTGTGCGTAAGTGTTTTTATGAAGTCCTAGTGTGCTGAGGCTGTGGTGCAATGTGTTAGGCACCAGACCAGTGGCGGACAGGACGATGGGTGCAACACGTACTCGGTCCTGCCTCCACTCTTCTGGAGCTCTTGTGCTAGATCGGTGTATTTACTGATCTTGTCTGCATGAGTTTTCTGCATGTTGTTGCTGATAGGCACTGCAATTTCAATGAGATAGGTCTGTTTGTTGACCTTATCAACAAGTGTGATGTGTATTATTATTGTTATTATTATTACGATGACAACAAAAGAGACAGATTGGTGATGAAAAGATCAATGGAGAATACGGAAGATCGATATAAATCCATTCCAAATTGAAAGTCAGTTAGAAATCTTTCGAATTCTAAACTAAGCATCATCATCATCATCATCATCATCAATTAAAACCTATTTTACAAAGCTACACTAAAATCAACTGAGCCATTGAAAATGTCCTGTGATTTTACAGGATTCAGGAAAATACTGAGTTCCATTGGAAGCAGCTTGTTCATCCCCGTTTGAACACTTGTGGATGAACAGCACGATCTACATCTTCTATCATCTAACATTTAGTTGTTCTTTCCGAAAGGTAGATATTACTGGGCAATGTTAGGTCATGGGATCGTGATGGCCAAAATCTCTTTTGAATTGACTTGACTCTGATCACGATTTCATCTGCTAAGTCGAAAACTGAACCATTTTCAAACTCCATTTGCATGTTTCCGTTTATAAATAATCCTAAGTGATGAAGGAACATTGCCTGCCGATAACAGCAGAAGCGTGCAGCGCCATCTATCAGTGTCGATTTGCACTAAGCAATAGCATTTCAGTATTTACAAAATATCAATTATCTCAATTATCTACTTAGCGAAGATTAGCAAAAAACCCTGATTCATGAAGCAGTTGAAGGGGGATTTCCACGAGTTTGTAAACAGCCTTCAATACTGTGAGGTCTCTTTTTGTAATAATGAAATAACGAAAGCAACGGATTGATTGTAAAAAAAAAAAAAAAGATGCACCTTGTTAATTATTACTATTTACAGTTCGTAATTTCCTACCAAACTCAGAGCCAGTAAAACGTTTCTGTATCACTTTTAGAAAATCGTCTATCATCTCGCAAATAATGAGAAAAGACGAGAGGAATATCTATATACCAATGACCGTGCTTCTTCAGAATGAGAAAACTATGTATTCTAAATTGAGTAAAACCTCTCGATCGATCAAAATTTGCATCAACTATTACATCAATTGTGCAACCATTTTCTTTTCCTTATCCGACCTGAATTTCAAATGAATCACGTTTTGTAGAGAAAGAAAAAGCATCTGACAGGATGGGAAGATCCAACACGAAGAGGTTGTTCTGGTTTTTCTTTATAGAATAAAAGAAAAGTACGAAGATAGAGGAATAGATCTTAGGATTAAACACCATTCTGGAAAGGAAAACAATTAAACAAAACAAATAAACCCAATAAAATATTTGAAAAAGTCCGTTTGATAAAGAATTCTTATAGGCCTATGTAAATTGCTAGGTTTCAAAGCAGCAATTTGATCCAGGTTAACATATGGAAAGTTGTAGAATATAAGTGGCTAAAATCCAAGATCGACAGCCGATTCTTAACATAAACTTTTCTTCTCGTCCGTCGTAATACTTGGAAATTTTTGATGACGTCATTGCATTTTCTGATATTGCATATCTGCGGAAAGCAAAGAGAAACCATAGCACGTAGAATTTTCTAAGGAATCATTTTAAATGGAAAATGCGCAAACAACTTATCGTAATTTGCAGTTTAGTTGCTAGTTAAAAAATGAATAAAAAAAAAAATTAGTAAAATCTAAAGTATACATTAGAAAACAGCCTACACATTTACATTTGAACATTTGCAGATGAATAGCAAGATCTAAATACACTAAAAACTCGTTTATTCGAAACGATTTTTAGAATATTTATTTAAAAATGCACAAAAACATTTTTCCGTCGCTACAATGAATATTTAATAGCGTACACAAGCGATTATATAACTGTAAAATCTATTAATAACATTTACGTACACTAATTAATCCGAATATATTGTATCAAACCTGTACTCTACATATTATTAATATTAATTACATTAATAATATGTACAGTGCATATTTAATACAATATATTCCGGATTATCCGAAATTTCATTTATCCGAAACGGGCACGGTCCCATCAAATTCGGATAAATAGTGTATTCTAAAATTGAAATATTTAATTTTAAAATGAAATGATGGTTTTACAATTAGATTATTTTAGGATGATCCACAAACCTATTCCGGATTTTAAAAAAATGTTTATGTAATTAAATTGACTCCAGTTTGCGAAATCGAGTCAATTTTTAATTACAGAAAGTTCTTCATTGTTTAGCAATATTATACATTAGTATGATAAGCATCTTGTTTATTAAATTACAGTAACAATGATACAATATAATATTATAACATTCGTTACGATGTTAAATGAGTGTATGACCTTCATTTGAATCATTAAAAAGCTAATGTCTGATGTTAACTTGTCCTTTACTATAGAACAAAAATCACAGCAACAATCACCCTGGAATGAAGTTTAGCAATACTGGGCCATTACCTGTATTACAGAATCAAGTTCTTAACAATATTAAAACTAATAATTTGTTGTCTTTTTAAA